>JAVJIF010009273.1:0-132672 GCA_038442645.1 Agave tequilana | reverse complement strand
CCATCTCTTAAAGTGTTCTATTTTTCCCTTTCTACAACTCTATTTTGTTGTGGAGTTCTAGGACAAGACATTTCATGCTTAATTCCCTTTTCATCACAATAAGTCATGAAGAGTTTGGTTAACAACTCACCACCTCTATCACTCCTTATTCCAAAATCGAAAAAACCCTTTTCTTTTTCAACTCTTTTTCGAAAAATCTTAAAATGAGAAAAAGTTTAATCTTTGTGTTCCAAGAAGAAATCCAAGTGAAACGGGAAAAATCATCAACCAAAATAAATGCAAATCTACTACCATTTAAGCTCTTAGTTTTAGTAGGTCCAAAAAGATCCATATGAATTAATTCTAAAGGCCTAGTTGACATGATATCCTTGATTGGTTTGAAGGAAGATTTGGTTTGTTTCCCAAGTTGGTACGCACCACAAATGCGGTCTTTCTCAAACTTCAAGTAAGGAATACCCTTCACCAATTCTTTTGAATTAATCCTAGAAAGATGGTCAAAAGATGCATGTCCTAATCTTCTATGCCAAAGCCAAGAATTTTCATCAAAAGCATTTAAGCATTAGTAGAACATTCCACATTAAGCATGTCAATGATATAAACATTATCATCACGAAATCCGGTGAGAATACAATCATTGGTTTTAACATCAAAAATCTTGCAAGAAGAATCATCAAAAATACTTTAAGTCCCACGATCACAAAATTGACTAATGCTAAGCAAATTATGTTTCAAACCATCAACAAGTACAACTTTTTCTATAATGGGAGATGCACCAATTTGAATGTTACCTATACCGATGATAGTGCCTTTGGAGTCATCCCCGAAGGTGACGGAGCCACCTTCCTCGTACCTTGATAGGGTTGTAAAGTTATTGATGTCCCACGTCATGTGTCTTGAACAACCACTATCAAGGTACCACCGCTCCCTACGTCTTGGAGCCTTGGTGTGTACCTACATCAAATAATTTAGGACTTGATTTTGGTACCCACATTTTCTTGGGTCCTAAAGAGTTAGTTTCATTAACCCAAACAAATTATTGGTTCTATTTACTTGGTCATAACAAAATTTAGCCAAATGTCCATTCTTACCACAATATGTGCATCTATACACTCTACCATATTTAAAAGCATAGTGAGTGTGTGATTTGTGAGCATGAGAATTGTGAGCATGAAAAGATTTAGCATAAGAAGTGTTATGTGTAGTGTGAGCATGAGAATCTTAACATGTGAATCTTTAGCATGAGAGGTGTGCTTTTTAGAAAATATTTCTTCAAGTTTCTTAGTGTTAAAAGCACAATCCTTTAAAGTCTTCTCAAAATCAACAATTCTAGTTTTTAAAGAAGAAATTTCTTTTTCATCAATCTTAGAAATTTTGCTTTACAAGCAACTTTGTAAGCACTAAATTCATTTTGGGTAGAAATGAGAGTTGAAGAGATTTCATCTTTTTCTCTAGAAACAATAGCAAGTTGATTTTTAAGAAAAGCTACTTCTTTTTCCAATTTAGAGCATTCAATCTTTTTATTATCATATGTTTCTGAAAGTTCAACAAAGGCATGAACAAGAACTTCTTTACTTAGTTCATCATCATCATCATCAAGAGGTTGAGGGTTACCTTTGGTGTGTTTGCCATGAACACATATTCGCTATATCCGCCTCTTCCTCGGACTCGCTTTCCGAATCCCATGTTGCCTTGTACGCTTTCTTTTCTTCCGGTTTCTTTGGCTTGAAGGAGGAGGTCATCTTCTTCTTGAACTTCGGGCAATCCGCCATGATATGTCCGGGCTTTCGGCAATTGTAGCAAATAATTCTTCTCTCCTCTTTGCCTTCGAATTTTCTTCGGAAGTTGAGCTTGTTCCTCCGGTACATCCTCTTCACATTGCGAACAAGTATGAAAGCTCCTCATCTTCTTCTTCATCTTCTTCATCGTCTTCAAGAGTGGATGAAGACTTGAAGGCTATGGATTTCTTCTTTAGTGGAGCGGCCTCTTCTCTTTCTTTCTTTTCCATCTCATGGGTCTTTAAGTTCCCAATGAGACTAATTAGGTCCTCTCATCCTTGTCGTTCAATTCTTTCAAGGTGGTGGCCTTGATCTCCCATGATGTAGGAAGAGCTCGAATCACTTTCCGCACCTTTTGGTCATTGGAGATGTCATCACTTAAAGAAGAAAGAGCATTGGTGATTTTAGTAAATCTAGTAATCATACAATCAATAGATTCTTCATCAATCATTTTAAATTCATATT
The DNA here is from genome assembly GCA_038442645.1 of Agave tequilana. Classification (NCBI taxonomy): domain Eukaryota; kingdom Viridiplantae; phylum Streptophyta; class Magnoliopsida; order Asparagales; family Asparagaceae; genus Agave; species Agave tequilana. The sequence continues at coordinate 130,432 of JAVJIF010009273.1, read as the reverse complement.
GGGACCTCAAGAGATCTATCTTAGCTCTCTTGACTTGTGAAGTCCCCTCATGTGTGACCAATAAATGTTGCCAATCTCATAGGCAGATTGGCAATGAATTACCCGTGTAAGGTCATCCTCATTCAAGCGGTTAAGAGGGAATTTTGGGCCTTGGAGTTAGCCTCATATTCTCTAAAGTTGAAGTCGGTCCATGTGCTCTCATCACTATCGGGTGCTACATAGGGTTTGGTCAAGGATTTAGCTACTAAGCTACCTAAAGATTGCAAAAAGATAGTCATCCTAACCTTCCAAATAGGAAAGTTGAGTCCATCAAATTTAGGAGAGGTTTTGATGTTATCGGCCATGTTTACTAGTGATGACAAATGGAATGCAAATGTTGATTAGCAAATTTTAAGGATCTCTCTATGGATGTTAAGCCAAAACTAGAGTCCAAGCTCTGATACCAATTGAAAATCACCTAGAGGGGGGTGAATAGGTGATAATGCTAATCAATGCACAATTTAAAATATGATGCAACAATCGCCCAAAATAAGACTAAGAGCCGAATACCCCGTAAAGGGTTCTGAACTCCTTCCTCCTGATTCCTCTTAAAATCAGTTAGAGGTGCGCAATGCAACCTTGTTGTATGGGACTATGATTGACAAGATGAATGAAAACAAGTGAATCTTGCAATGAAAATAGAGAGCAAGTAATAGAGCAATGAAAGTAAAGCAAGAATCAAGTGCAAGTAAACCAAACGCAAACACCGAGATTTGTTATCGAGGTTCGAGCACCCAGCTCTACTTCCCCGCCTTCCCCAGAAGGATTCCAACCACTTCCACTATCACAAAGATGTTACAAATTCACCGAGTACCCAACTCCACAATCTCAAGTACAAGCAATCTCTTAGTAGTCAAAAGGCCACAAACTCTCTCTTACAAAATTCTCTTCCCTTACAAAGGTCCTTAGAGAATAATGAATAGGAATGAAGCTCTTGTGTGCAAGGAGAAAAGAAAAAGAAATCAGAGAGTTCTTGAAAACACTTCAGAAAATGAGAGAGAATTTCAGCACAAAAATCAAGAAACCAAGTCTTTTTGAATGCCTTAAACTTGTGAAAATTTTGATAATTTTTCTAGTAACCAACCTCTCCCCAAACCCCCTATTTATAGGAGAGGGCTAGGGTTAGGAGATAAAACATATTTAAGGCTAATCAGAAAGTATTAAAACCAAAACATGTCATTTAAACACACTTAAGTGAGAAAAGGACAAAATAAACCTGCTCAGAAACTAGCCGTTACTGTTCAAACGGCTAGTTCGGTCGACCGGCCCGGTCGACCGCTAGTACAAGAAAAATAGCCGTTGCAGACTACGGTCGACGCGCCCGGTCGACCCAAACAAACAGAGAGCAGGGTCTTGCAGTCAGGCATGTCTCGGTCGACCGTCCGGGTCGACCGTGAAACGTGCACACTGATACGTGCAGCTGCTAGAACTCCGGTCGACTCGGCCGGCCGACCGGCTTGACCTGACATTGGGTCGGTCGACCCTTGCGGTCGACCGCTCAGGTCAAAAGCCAAAATAAAAACGGATTTTTGAGGAGAAATCTATTTTTAACAACTAGTTTGAATAGGAATATATATAATTGATAAAATGAGTTTGTAGGCTGAAGATTGTATACAAACTATTTTTGTACTAATTATAGGAAATATGTTTGGAAACAAGATGTGCACAAAAACGTGTGTGATAGAGCTTCAAACCTATTCACTATTCTTTAACAAACTCTAAACTAAAAACAATCTAATAAATTATCTTGAGCAATCTTGAAGTCTTGAGCCATGTAATGTCTTGCTAGAGCCTTCTCTTCTATGTTCCTTCCTTGTTGTGCAAAAAGCCTTCTTTGCTTTATGAACCTAGAATTTCTTGCAATAGCTAAGCAATGGCCTTCAAATATGGTACAAACCTGAAACTTATCTTAACAAACTAATTAGTACCATATAGCTCATATTTGGTTTGTTATCATCAAAACTCTAAACAAATGGAGAGTGTAACCTTATGGGCCAACATTTGAGACTTTGGAGGGATGACCAAGCTGCTATATTAGAGCTTCTGGTGGAAAGGCTTGAGAGGGATGTAGGCGAATGGCGTCGGCTCAGCCATTCAGACTTGTACTTCTCAGTTAATGAACAGCTTGAACATCTTCCTGCTCAAATGCGTGAAGCTCATCTTGCCGCTTAGGAAGCATCTAAGGTAATATCTTCAGATTTAAAATCCTTGGAGATAAGGAAAGTAGAAATTGGGGATGCCATAGATGCTTCTAATAGTGCTCTTCTTGACGCTGAGGATAAGATTGAAAAGGCTAAGGAAATGATCAAGAAAGACAATCTTCTTTTGTCCAGGTTGAACCGGTGCGTCTTGAGGAGATTGCTCGGCTAGAGCAGCTTAAGGCTCAGAATGATGAAATCTTGCAAGAGGAGATAGCACAGAGGACAACTTTGGCTGAAATTGAGGCTCGCCTGTCCCAGACAGTGAGTTTTTAATTGGGCTGAGTTGAGGTCGCAGGCATTCAGTAGAGCTGCTGAAGAGAGGAAGAATAGGTTGGTCATCCTTGAAGAACAGATCAAGTCCTACGAAGCGCCCTCGTAGCTTATAATCATGTATCCATGTATCCCTCTTTTGGAATTAATAAAAAAGTACTTTTATTTGACTCCTCTGTTGTATTTCCAACTTGTTTCATCATTTGAATTTGCCATTCTTACTTCCAAGTTGTACTACAATTCTCAAAAAGAGGAGAAATAATGGTATAACTAACCTAATCAAAGGTGATAAACTGATGGGATTAGTTAGAAATTTGAGAAATGGTTCGACTCAAATCATATTGAGATAAGGATGGAAGAAACGAGCTTGGCGATCTTTACTGTTCAGAGATAAATATTAATGTAACAGGTTAAAAATCATCGGATTTATGAATAAGTTATGATGAATGATGATTAGGAATCACCAGACACGAAACCTTATCATTCAGAGGTGATGAACTAGACATAACGACAAAGAAAGATGAGATTGGACATTCATCGGTTCAGAGATGAAAAACTAGATATAACCGATTAGAAATTACCAAACTCGGAGTGTTTACTGTTCAGAGGCGACGAACTGGACATAACAGTAAGCAAAAAGGGAGACTTGGCTATCTATCGGTTCAGAGGTGATGAATGTGACATGACCGATTGAGAAGCCACCAAGCTCGAAACTTTGTCATTCAGAGGTGATAATCTGGACATGATGACAAAATGAAGGTGAATCTGATTTTAGGGACCCGTCTATTCAGAGGTGATATACTGGACATGATAGACTAAGACACGCTAAACTCCAATTTGCTGCCAGAAGTAGTCACATTAACTTAGCAACTAACCCACTAGGGACTGTAAGGGTGAATTGGATCTGGGCACCCGTCGGTTCAGAAGTAATATGGATATGACCAACTAAGAGACATCAGGCTCACAATTCATTGTTCAGAGGTAGTCGTATTAACATGACAGTAAGAACTCCTGACCCTGATAGAGGGAAGGAGAACAAAGTTATGGACTTATCTGTTCAGAGGTGGCAAACTGGACATGACAATTGAAGTATCATAAGAAGGGAGATCTAGGTATCCGTCAGTTCAGAGGTGATAAACTAGACATAACCGATTGGGAATTACAAGACTCAAAGCCTACCGTTCAGAGATGGCGAACTGGACGTAATGGCTAAGGAATAGTCCCTATTGGACTGAAAGATGAGACTTGGTTATCTGTCGGTTCAGAGGTGATAAACTGGACATAACCGATTGAGAAGCCACCAAGCTCAGGATTTTTACCGTTCAGAGGTGACAAGTTAGACATGACGGTAAAAGAAATAACCCCCGGGGGGGAATAGTATTTGATTATAAATTCCGTAGGAAATTGATATCTCCTTTGGATATTTTTAGAAGAAATTGTCAGAGTGTATTGTTAACGTGACAACCAAGAGAGTCCATTGGGGACTGAGTGGGAAATAATAGACTTTGAGGGGAGTCTACCAGAAACTCGTTGGGGAGTTAGAAAATAAATCCCATAAGAGATTATATGTCAGAGGTAATCATTAACGTGACAAAGAGAACTCTGTGGGGATTTGATAGGGAAAGAATTATTCCCTAAAAAGTTGTCAGAGGTAATCATTAACGTGACAATCAAATCCCTTGCTGGGGAAATTTGAAAGAAGATTTTGTCAGAAGTGATCGTGACAGGTCCTCCACTTGGAGATTTGTAAAGCAACTTGTCAGGTGTGATGTTAACTTGACAAGGATTCATTTACTGTTAGAGGTGTTTGAACATAACAGCAATTTGAGTGGACCTGTCATTCTATTGAAGAGAATGACAAATGGAGTTTATTCACTGGGGATGTTGACCAAACTTGCAGGGACATTGGTCTTATCAGCGGGGGAGTAGGCCAGAATCTTATTATCAGAGGTTTAATGTTAACATGATAGGTTAGACTCGTCATTTCGTAAGAGATATGAATACCTTTTTATGTGGTCTTACCATTCCATGGACGGGAATTGGTAAGTGATTTTGGAGAGGGAATCAAATGGGAACAGGTCCCTTAGGATTTTTAGCAAATCCTCAACTGTCAACGGATTTGATATGCCTTTACCAACTACCATTTGAGTCGGGCTTGCTATGCTATTCCCCTTAGCATGATGAGTTGTCAAGGACTTATGTTGGGCTTAAAGGCCAACATTTTCCTCTATCCTTAGCCATTAGAGGCCTTGAATTATTTTGTTACTTTATGTAACGTGATGCTTCCCTTGGGTTTTCACTCTGTAGATGAGTTAGGGATGAATTTCGCGAGATCTTGATCCGAAGGTCTTGATCAGAGGTGTAATGTTAACTTGATCGTGAGAAGGATCCTATCAAGGATAATGCTTCTTTTAAGAACTTGCCGTTGATTGGCATCATGAGTAAGTCTCCGTCTGGAGTCATAAGGCGATATGCTCCATTTGAATAGACAGTTTCTATCACAAACAATCCTTCCCATTTGGGCGAAAATTTGCCTTTGGTTTTGTGCGTCATGATCATCGGTCATCTGACGGCTAAAACCAAATCTCCATTCTGGAAAACCCTTTGCTTATCCTTCTTATTAAAGGCCTTTGAGATTCGCGCTTGATACAGCTCAATATGTTGTTGAGCTTGTAACTGCTTCTCATCTAGGGCTTCGATCTCTTGAAGACATAACCGATCATTGTTCTCCTTTGTTATTCTAGTCATCAAAGCGACTCATAACGACAGCATCTGGATTTCTAACGGTATGACTGCTTCACATCCGTATACCAGGGAAAAAGGTGTATTGCCTGTCGGGGTTCGAACCATGGTTCGGTATGCCCAAAGACATTCACTAAGCTTCTCATTCTAGTCTCGCTTATTTGATGAAACGAATTTTTTTAGTATCTTAATGATTATCTTGTTGAATGTTTTCGCCAAACCATTAGCGGTAGGATTATAAGCAGTTGATGCCACATTCTAAATCCGGTATCATCACAGAACTGATAGATACCTGGCTTGCAAAGTGGGGATCGTTATCATGGATGATCTGCCTAGAGACACCAAATCGATAGATGACATGGTGTTTAATAAAATTAACCACATTAGAAATTTTAACTTCTACAAGTGGTATAGCCTCTTCCCACTTTGAAAAGTAATCGGTTATTGCTAAGATAACCGGTGACCTTTTGTTAAAGAGGGGCTGATCGGCCCTACGACATCGATTCCCCACGCTTCAAATGGCCGTGAAGCAATAGTTGGATGGAGAAACTCTAGATGCTGATGTATGAAGTCCGCATGGATTTGGCATGCTTTACACCTTCATGCATATTGGATGGCGTCGGCTACCATAGTCGGCCAATAATATCCAAGCCTGTGTAACCGTTCTTTGAGTTTTGGACCTGGCTGATGAGCTCCGCACATGCCGTCGTGCGCTTCTTTACGCACTTCCTGTGCCTCTGAATTAGAAAGACAACGGAGGAGGATACCGTCATATGAGCGACGGTAGAGTATCTTTACTACTAGATCATAGTAAAAATAAAGAGACCTTCGTCGGATAGACACCGCTTCCTTAGGGTCATCTGGCAGTAAACCATGTAAACATAGTCGATGAGGGGAAATTGCTAATCTCTCGGCTCGAAATCTATTGAGATGCTATGGACTTCCTTAGTTTTCAACACATGTTTAGGACAAACAAGGTGTCGAGTGGCCACTATAAGGTGATATGTTGTATCGATCAGTAAGGCTAACATTGCCGCTAGTGCACGCAGGGCATCGGCCCTAGTATTCTGAGATCGGAACACATGACTGATATAAAAGCCATCAAATGAGCTAGCCATCTTGGTGACTGCGTGATAATAAGGTACCACATCTCCGTGACGGACCTCATATTCTCCTCTAACCTGATTAATGATCAGTTTTGATTCACCATAGGCTTCAAGGTAGCGTACCCCCTTTCATGGGCAAGCTGAAAGCCAATGAGTAGAGCATTGTATTCTGCCACATTGTTGGAACATGGTTCCGCCAATGAAAATGCCCTAGGAAGGACATGGTTCTGTAGTGAGATAAATACAACCCCCACACCAGCAGTGATCTTACTGTTAGGGCCTATTCATGATGCTCCATCGAAGAACATTTGTCATACTTCATCCTCTGAAGTTATATTAGATTCGAAGACTATCTTCGTGAAGTTTTGAGCTTTCTGGAACCGGATGAGCAGCCAAGAATTTTGCAAGTGTCTGACCTTTAACCGCCTTCTGAGGGACAAAGAGCATGTCGTACTGAGACAAAAGGAAGGCCCATTTAGCTAATCTTGAATTTAATGATCCTAGTTTCGTCATGAGGAGACGCAAAGGGTCCACTCTGAAAATGACACGTATGGTTTGGCCGACCAAATAATGTCGTGTCTTTTGAATAGCAAAGACAAGAGCTAAGCATTCCTTCTCAATAGGGTTATAGCGAGATTCTGCCCCTACCAGAATCCTGCTCAGATAATAAATAGCCTGTTCGTGACCATTATCGTCTTTTTGAGCAAGCAGAGCACCGAGAGAATGGTCCATAGCTTTCACATAAAGCAGAAAAGGCTTTCCTGATGTGGGAGCCACTAAGACTGGAGGTTTAGTGAGGTATCTTTTGATATCCTCGTAAGCATCTTGACAGGCTTGATTCCATACAAAAGAGACACCCTTTTTCATGAGTTGGGTGAACGATTGACAGCGGCCTGAGAGATTTGCAATGAACTTCTGATACAGGCCAGTTTACCTTGCAGGCCCCTAAGTTCTTTGAGATTCTTGGGAGGACGCATGCTCTGAATGGCTTTGACTTTGTCTGGATCAAGATGACTTCCCTTTGATGTAACAAAGAATCCCACTAACTTGCCACTTAAAACTCCCAAGAAGGATTTTGTCAGATTCATCTTCAGTCGATAAGCCCGCATTATGTCGAACATCATTCTCAAGTCGTGAAGGTGGTCATTCTTATCGCGACTTTTGACAGCAATGTCGTTGACATAACATTCTACCATCTTTTGGAGATGGTCGCAAAAGATTGTACTCATCGCATGCTGATAAGTTGCTCCCGCATTCTTTAATCCGAAAGGCATCACGGTACAGCAGTATACCCCCAATGGTATCCGGAATGAAGTATACTTCTCATCCCCTAGATATATCTTAATTTGATTGTACCCTGAAAAGTCATCCATGAAAGACATTCTTTCAAATCCGCAGGTATTGTCAATCATGACATCGGTGATGGGCAATGGGAATTCGTCTATAAGACAGGCTGTATTAAGATCACGGTAGTCAATACAGATTCGTATTTTTCCATTCTTCTTGAGAACGGAGATGATGTTAGCAACCCAATCTGGATGTTGTTCCTCTCGTATGAAGCCGCATGTAATGAGCTTATGGACTTCGGCTTCAATAGCCTCCATAATGTTTAGGCGAAACCGGCGTTGTTGTTATTTGACTGGCTTCGCGTCGGGCTTGATGTTCAGATGATACATTGCTACTTGTGGATCAAGTCTGGGTATATCCTCATATTTCCATGCAAAGACATCTATATACTCTCTTACGAGTACTATCAATGCTTCTTTTTCTGTAAGTGATAAGTTTTCACTTATAAAAATGGGTTTAGGGTGATCTTGACTACCCAAGTTAACCTGAATCATCTTGTCTTCAGTAGGTGGTTCACACTGTTCGAATCGCTTTTCTCACTGAAAATCCAATTGCTGAGCATATGATTCAACATCAGTATCTTTTGCTGGCTCCAATTGGCTACTTGAAGTCATATTAACGGTGAGCTCCTTGAACAACGTTCCCACACTGACGTCCGAGTCCCATTCAGAGGAAGAGGCAAGCGTGATGGGATCAGTTTGTTATCTTCAGATTGAACTATTGTTGGCGGTGTAGGTGTAATGTATCCCAACCCTTTGCGTTTGTTATCATAGTAATTTGTCGGTTTCCCTTTTGGCACAAAATTATGCAGAAAATCACTTCTTCCTTTTCTAAAATTCAGGCCATTCTCACGCTATAGGCTGTATCCCATTTTCCTCATCATATGCTGTGCTGCTCACGCATAATGGAAAAATTGCGGGGTGTCTGAGTCTTAACTCAAATTCGTGACCGTAGATCTTTGCAGTTGGGTTTACCGAATATTATTGGTGATTGACCCTTTTTGGATGGAGAAACCACTAAAACGGATCCCTCTATACATTCCACAGATGTACTTGATATGCTTGGTTTATGCAAGGGCATGTGTAGAGAGCTATTCGTAACAGATTCAAACAGTTCGAAACTCACAGGATAATCAAAAGAAACATTGTCATTAATTACCCATTCGTTATCATCCTCAGAAAGAGTGTTACATTGAGGATTATTGAAGCATGCTATAATCGGTTCACTGACCAAAGTAGCTGACGTGTCACCTTCAGACTCTGAATCTGCCTCATTGCCACTATAATCGTTGTCGGGCGATGATTCTTTCGATGTTTTAGTGACTTCCTGATACAGGAGAGTATCAGTAAAGTAGTTCTCCACCCCTTTGAATGGCTGCTTCTCAGCGAAGACAGTCCGTACTGTTGCATCATCTTCAACATACTTGAAACACTGGTGCAGAGTAGAAGGAACAATCCAGTTAACATGGATCCAGGGTCGTCCTAGTAACAAATTGTATGACGTGTCAGCGTCAATAACATAGCACGTTACTTCTGATTTCAGGCTCCCGATTCAGCAACGGAGTCGAATCTTTTCAAGTAGATGACTACTCCCTCCAGTGAAATCGTATATTATTGTAGTGGTTGCAGACAACTGATATAGTGGTATACCAAGAAATTAGAGAAGCCTTTTGGGGATGATACTAAATGCAGACCCAGGATCAACCTGTACCCTTTCAATGCATGTCGAACCGATATATCCGGTGTAGTACAAAGGTCGATTGTACTTATTATCCTTGAGAAGCATATCCTCATCTGTGAAGGTAATAGCAGGTACTTTCAATTGTGCATGATGATATTCGGAGCAAGAGGGGTGTGTGTCATCCCTAAGGATTTCTGACATATGTGTCAGAAATGATTCCGAGTTAGCTAGTGCATCCCTAAGTGCTTCTCTTGTCTCTTTTAAGAGACGAAGAAGCTCGTGTATGGTGATACGAGCTAGGATATTAGCCAGCTGGGCCAATATGTCAAAGCGAAACAGCATATTAAGTCTTGGGCCTGAAGGCTTCTTCAGGGCATTGTCAAATCGGATTCCTTTCTGCTTCTCTTTTCCCGTGGTCGGGAGTGGAGCTGGTGTTGGTATTTATACTGACATCGTCTGATGTTGTGTCTCGTCAGTAAACCTTTCATACTGCTTTAAGTATGATTTTCCTGATCGAGTGCCTGTCAGCTGAGGTACATCGACTTGCGTTGTGCAAGCGTGCTTTCCCCATTAGAATCGCTAAGAGAAGCTGATGTGAGATTGCCATCCTCCAGCAAGATCGAGATAACATTACAAGATTTGCCTTTTGACTTGGATTTCTTCAAATCCTATTGCTCATCTTGGGCAAGGTCTGGGTGTATCCACATGATTTTTCTTGTTTTCAATGTCAAGAGAATAAGACTCTTACTCTCTTGAGTTTTGGCTGAAAGATGCTTTACCTCTAGCCGTGCTTCAGGGATTGAGAAGGTCCCATTAGGAACTGTGACTTTTTGGGGTTTTGCCGAACTCGAGGGTCACCATTTTCGCAGTGACTTTCTTTTGTTCTGACTTCAGAGTCAGAACTCCGGTATCGACTAAAGCTTAGATTTTGTCCTTGAGGACAAAGCACTTGTTAGTAGGATGATGAACCATCCTATGAAAGAGACAATAGTTAGGATCATTTGTGCGTCCCACTTCGTTAGGGTGTCGAACATCTGGCAGCTTCAGTTTAGTCCCTTTGTGGAGTAAATGGAATATTGCGACAACCTGCTCGTCTTTGAAGGAGTACTGTTTCGGAGGAAACTTAGAGTCCTGATTATTGAAGCCGCTCTTCTTGGCCTTCAAATGAACGTCCCCTAACAATTCAACGGATATAGTCTCTTTCCCTTTGGCTTGGGAAGACTGCGCCATGTCGTCGCGTCCCTTATTATTCATACCCCATTTGCCTTTAGGGGTAAATGGCTCAATCTTTTTAGCCGACTTTTCAGCTATCTCAGCTTGCTCGGCTAGTTCTTTTCAGGTATGGGCTTTGACAGCTCCCATGCGAATTTCTACTTGGTCTGGAAGTTATGCCTACATGTCTGCAAGAGCATGAGCAATGGCATCCCTACTGGGCACATCAGAGACAAGTTTCTGAACCGCTCAATATAGTCACGGACAGATTCGCCCTTCCTCTGTACGGCAGAGAGGAGCTTGTCCATGGTCACCTTAGTATCGTCCTCGTAGAAGCGAGAAAGGAATCGAGTTTCTAAGTCAATCCAGGAATTGATAGAGCCCAGAGGAAGATTACAGAACCAGTCAAATGCCACCCCTTTCAGGGTGCTGATAAACAATCTGGCCATGATTGCATCGTTATTTATAACGTTACCGGTCTGAGACCAGAAGTAATAGATGTACTGGTTTAGCGAGCTCTTACCATCATACGTATGCAACGTTGGTGGCTTGAACTTTGGCGGGTATGGTACTGAATCCCATTCCAAGGGTAAGGACGGACTGCCCCTACCTTCTTTAGTTCATCCCTCTACGATAGGGATGCGATCAGAGCTTGGATACCTTTAAGAACTTCAGCATCCATAGAAGAACTTTCCTTTGACTTCTCAGTCTTGGGTTGTTCATCGTTATGATGTTCTTCCTCATTATGATTACTCCCGGTATCATTGTTACTCAGGTTAGCGAGGAGTTGGGCGAGCATCTGTTGGATGTTGTCTAAGGCTTCTTGTTGAGCCTTGGAGGTTTGCTGTTGAGCTTCCAACCGTCTACGGAGGTTATCATTACTGTTATCAGCCATATGCACTGACACTCTATCTGTTCGTATCCAGCTGACTGTTGCCGAAGAGGCGTACCCACTGTCTTCGTCCTCCTCATCAGACCATTAGAATAATCCTCTCATTGGTTCTGGTGAGGTTACTATAGTTAAGAAGGATGGTTATTCATAATTGTAGGGTATTGCGACTCTAGACCTGGTATTTTAGAAGACACCTTCTTCGTATACCGAGACTTGGCCTAAGCCCGGATTATAGTCCAGATCTGGAGAACTGAAGGAAGGAGAATTAGCACGACGTGGTGCTCGTCTGCCTCTATGGGGTTCCCGCCCCCTTCCGATCATCTTGACGGATGCAGAGGGCAGATCTAGTAGATTTTGCAATAAGCCCCTTTTGCGATGCTTCACAGGAGCCTGCACCGATAGTCGATGAAAGACTGACTATCGGTTTGGAGGAGTGGCGGGGATTGGTCCTAGCCGGCAATGGACTGAGTGGACCGTCGCCAACTGACATCCCACTTGTTGACAACAAGAAGGAGAAGTCTAGAGTAACTCTGACTTCCGTTTGTTTGTTAAGAACTCCCGCAAGTCGGACGTGGCCGAGCTTAAGTGACTCAACACAGAGGCTCAGATAGATTGCACATTGATGTGTCTTGGTAATTTTGAGACCACCTTCTTGTTCGCAAGCTTTGGAAGTGAAACATAAGATGACGCTTTATTCTTCTCATCACCGCAGAGGTGATTGGCACTAGATAGTGCTTTAGTTCTAGCTTCGCGGCTAAGAACTTTGGGACCACCCTTAGGCGCTGAAGCTACATAAGCACCGCTATCAGCACTTAGGGACGATCCCTTAGCTCCGCTGTGAAGAGCGATCTTAGCGCTTGAGGGACTGGGGAGCAAAGCACTCTGTGGTGCTTTGTTTGCCACATTGTTGCGAAGGAGGTTAGCACCGCTAGGTGCTTTAGTTCTAGCCTGGCGGCTGGGAACTTCGCGCGTACCTTGAGGTACTGGCACTGTGCTTGCTAAGCCATCAAGAGCTTCGCTCGTGAGAGCGAGGTTAGCGCAAGGAGTTACTGCTCCTGGATTGGGCGAAGGCAGAGTTGCCACCCTAGCCTCGCGGCTGATAGTCTCGGCGAAGCAGGCAGGTATTTTGCCTTTGTCTTCAAGGGATAGGCGAGCCTGTGGCGTAGCTATGCCTGAAGCTTCACATGGAGCTTTCTGTTTTGGCCTCCACATCTGTTTTAGAAGAGGAGATTTAGGTTCACAGGGAACCTGGCTAGCCTCGCGCGAGGCTGAGAGGAGTTGGGAGGAGGTCCGTTCGGTTACTTGCCCATCTAGGGCTGGTTTCTACTCCGAAACCTTGGTCACCGAGACCTTCCTATGCTTCCGTGTGTGGAGCACTGGACTACCTAGCATTTCTTCAAATTTTCCTTGATCGAAATAAATGACCAAGTTTTTAAAAGTAACAGGCTCAGGATGCTGACCGTCGCATTGCGACACTGTCTTCTTGTTGCGTCAGAAGACGAAAATCCCCAGCAAAGTCACCATCTTATTTTTTATTGATTTTGCAAAAGGGGAAAACTTACAAAAAAGTGTTGAGGAGCTAAATTACAAATAATTGAAAAGAAAATTACAAGTAGATCTCCTCTGAGATTTCTGAGAAAGTGTGATGGTAGGAATCTGATCAGCGCGCGACCACTTTATCTCTTTGATGATGCGATCGGTCAGATGATCGAACTATCTTCTAATAGGACTCCCTTCTCGCCTGGTTCGGAGAATCGAAGAATAGTGGATCGGTAGAGCGGTAGAGCCCACTTGCTGCTTCTCGAGGCAATCTCCTCTCTCTCCTCGCCCGTTTCTTCTCTCCTTTTTCCTCCTCTTTCTCCTCCCTTTTTCCCTTGTGTGCCTCTGGTAGGCTATTTATAAGGATAATAGGGATATAGTCATCCTGAAAAATCTGAAAACAGATTGAGTCAATCTGTTTTGTATCCGAAAAGTAGCATCGCCGCGAGGCTAGAAACAGTTTCTGCGAAGCTAAAAGTAGCGCAGGATGCTAATTGAGGGATATTCCCTTCAACTAATTAAGGGATTTCCTTTTATATCTTCAACTAATTAAGGGATATCCTTTTATGAAAGATATCTCTTTAGCTAATTGAGAGATCTCCCCTGATCTTCTCACCTGATTGGGAGAGTCAAAGGATCATGAACAGCAACTGCCGAATTTGACTCAATCTCCTTGATCTCCTCTGGATATTTGATTTCATCTGGAGATTTAATTAGTCAAAATGACTATAAAGGACCCGCAGCGGAGTCGTTGTGTTGAGCTCATGGCGGAGCTGGGAGAAGCTTCTAGCGAAGCTAGAAGAAAGCCCTCGGTGGAGCTAAATAAAACTTGTGGCGAAGCTACCAGTCAACCTTTTGCGCGACTGTGTGGAGCTTCGAGCGAAGCTAACTTCCTGCGGAGTTAACTGAGCATTTCCAGATGAAGCTGTAAGTTAGCTCGCAGCGAGGCTATGAAAGAGCTTCCTGCGATGCTAAGCAACTTTAGTTTCTTATGCGAGACTTATCTCGTGGGCTCGTGCGAGACTAAGTGTTGAGCTAACTTAGTGTTTTTGGACCTGCTTGGACCTTCTCACGGGTTTTTAAGGACGATCTTGGCTTACTGTCTGCTTTACTGGATCAGTAGAGTCCAAGTTGATGATTCATTCCTTTGAGATGGGTGAAGAACTGATAGTCGGCTTGTCTGCCACTTGTCTTTTGTAGATGTCAACAAGTTAGACATTGTTCATGCCAATCAGGAATCTTGTCTTTTTTAGAGTGTCAACAACCACTCTCCAAGGTCAGTGGCTATCTTTATAGGCTTTTAATCACCAATTAAATAGTGATTTTGGGTCTTCTTCTTCATTTCATGCCATCGACCTAGAAACATACAAAAGAGGTATTATTGGCAGAATTTAATATCAAATAAATGTGAAGATGTGGTATGAAATATGCAGTTTAGAGACTAATCACACCCCACACACTTATCTTTTGCTCGTCTTGAGCAAAAAAAAAACTAACTAAGAAGATTATTACACCACTTTCGCAGGTGACGTGATTGCACTGAGCATGTGCAAGAAGCCGTTAAACCTCTAGGTTTCCCCTAGAGGAGGAGTTTTGTCTCCTGAGTGTTTTCAACGGATTACACTCACAAAATGCATAACAAAAGAAATCAAATGTTAGCATTTTTGAGAACGCATTTTGAGATAGAAAAAAATGTTGAAGTATTCTTGCGAAAATATAAGTGATCCAAGGTCATAGGTTAACCAGAAATTATTCTTCCTTAAACTAAGTAGAAATGCATAATCTTGTTATAAATTAAATGTGAGAATTTAAAATTAAATTGATTCTTTGATTTTTCATAAAACTCTTAGAAAAATATGCACTTTGTGAACAGTAAAGATTTTTGGGATATCGACTCTAACTTTCATGCCATTTATTTATATTATTGTTATTTTTTTCCTTTATTTTCTTAAGCTTTCTAACTTACCCGGGTAGTGAGCCTTTAGCCGACTCCCAAACCAGATAGTTTTAGATCACCAGATGAGAAAACATCCCTCGAACTTAAAGACTCGAGTAAACAATGCCACAAAACTAAAGGGGATTATTTTATTTTTGTCCGCCGTTTTAGATATGAATAATCATGCTTCCTGAGGCATAATTACCCAACTTCAATAAGTGATTTTATCATCATTTTTTTATATATTTTTATAGTATTTTTTCTATGGCATTTTCAGTCTTTGTTTCAATCCCAAAATTGTGTAAGTGTGAAGTGCGTAAATCTAAGACAAAAAATTCAAGATCAAATTATCTTTTCAATCTTACTTCCTTATCCTAAAATTTAAACAAGATCTATTATTTTGACTTGGTTTAAAAATTCATGACTTTAGGTTTTCCTAATTCATAATATAATCTTAATTTTTTTAAAAATAAATCAAAACTATTTCTCTTAATTCAAAAATTTTTGTAAAAGGAAAAGAAGAGAGTTTATATACAAAAGAAAATTTTAAAAATTTCCCAAAAAGAAGTGTAAAAGAAAGAAAATTTTAAAACTACCTATATTAGTAAACCCTCTCCCATACTTATCTCATGCATTGTCCTCAATGCATCATGAATGTGTATATTCATGAAACAAATGGGAAGAGAAGGAAAATTACCTCATAGTGGTGGCTCCGGTGGTGGTCTGATTAGTCCATAAAATGCGACCTAATTGAAAAATTGTGGATCGTGCAGGAACCCACCAGTGACCTCTCTAATATGACCAGGTAAAAGAATGATTGAGTGAATGGTCTTATTTAAAAAATTATCCTCATCTAATTTCTAATTTTTAAAAATAATTACTGAGTCATTTTTTTCAACATCCTTGTCCAACAATGAAGAGTGATTTTGGGAGATGATTGATTTGGACTCAAATAGAATAGGAACAAAAATCGATACCGACTCAGGAATTCGACTCAGATCAAGTCGAGATTCAAAAGGGGGAGTCAAAATTGGTTCAAAAATGAGGTTCAAACCAAAGATTAATGTTCACATACTTTCTCCACCACTGAAGTGTGATCATAAGATATTGGTGATTCAATTTCACGGTGTACTGGTACAGGATTCAATGTTGACTTCGAAATAGAGAAAAAATCTGGTAAAGATATTAGAGTCATTATTGAATCAAAAAGTGAAATGGAATTACCTACTTGAGGTTCAGGATTACTTTCAAGCTCAAGTTCAATTTCAGGAAAAGGATAACTTGCCAAAATATCAAGGTGGTTCTTAAAATTTTGGGCAAGTTCAAATGAATTTAATGAAATTGAATCTTGAATTTCATTCACAGAAGGGATGTGAATGGGTGAAATGGTCGATTCAAGTTCAGGAATTATAGGAGTCAAAACTGGCTCAAGAACGTTACTTGGTTTAGGTAACACTATACGAGTCGATATTGATTCAAGGATTGGACTGGAATCGCTAAATTGAAGCTCAAACTCACATTCATCTTCAAGTTCAATTTCAGGAAATAGGTAACTTGCCAAACTATCAAGAGATTGATGTTGGTCAAGTTCAGATTGGTATGATGAAATTGATGCTGGATTTCTAAAAAGACATGATTCGTGAGTCTTTGAACATTTAGTGGACATAGGAAGTCAATCGTTTTTTACATTATGCGCTTGGTCTCTTGCACGAATTTCATAGTTTTTTCTCATAATGATTTTTCTTTGAGTCATTTTGAAAAAACTACATGAATTTTGGAAATTTTGTGGACAAGATGAGGCTACTATTTTTTAAAATTATTTTTGGGCCTCTATCACTTCTTCCAAACTCCTTTTTAATGATGATTTTTTCATTGGTGGTTCAGGTAAAGGAGTATATGAATCAAAATTGGGGAATGAATATTGTGAAAATTATGGACAAGATGGTTGAAATTTTGACTCAGGGTACGTGAATCCCCATTGACTCTGTGAAGAGTTGAAATTATTTTGAAAATTATAGTCATAAGATTGGAGATATGGGTCATATTGAGTCAGATAATCCCAGCTCGACATATATGATTGGTTCATATTGTACATACCCGGGTTGGAGTTATCCGAGTCAAATGAGGTCGGAGTGAAATATGAATCATATTAGGATTGAAAAAATTATAGTTATTGAAATCTATATCACAATTTACAAGAAAGAAAAACAAACAAACAAACAAACAAACAAATAAACAAAAAGAAAAAAACAAGTCTATGTTAGGATTGACTTAGACCTAGACGACTCCTAATTAGTTAGACTGTCCACGGGGGGTACATTGTCAGAATCTGACCATAAGTTAATCGGCCAGGTAGGGGCAAGATCAGTGGGAGGTATCCGTGCCAGAGCAACGGGCCTAATTATGCCAAACCACTGTTCTTCGAGGTTTCGCCTCTCAATCCCCAACCTTAGACACCGATTTGACAAGAGTCAACTTCTAACAACTTCCTCCTTATGTCAATCTCTTAAATGAGCGAGATGTCCCTAGGGCCAACATCTTGCAAATTTTATTTAAGCTTGGGTTGTGTGAGTGGGGAGGTGATTTTTGGGTTAAGGGAGGGTGATGACTTTCCCATCTAATGTTTATTGGGTTTTGCCCTTAAGTTCAGTTCGTATAAGTGTGCAATATATATAAGAATAAAGACACAAAGAGAGTAAATCACCTACGTGTTTATTCTAACTATATGCAATGCAATATGTACACCTCCGTCAAGATCACAATAACACAAGAACAAAATACAATATATTGGAATTGAAATTGACACGTGCCTAGATGCAAATGTCTAAACAATTTTAAAATATCTAATTACCGTATTTTAGTTCTTAAAATTATTACAGTGCACAGGTAATATAAACAAAAACTAGCTGCAGAATATAAGAATATATAAGAATTTACCCAACTGCACAAAAGCAAGTGTAGACTTCTGCAATGCTAAAAATTTGACCTGGACACCAAAAACAAAGAAGAAAAGTTAACAGAAATATGAAATCAAACCGTTCCCATCCCCGATAACGGCGCTAAAATTTGATCGGGAGAAAACCGTGCACAAAAAGTATATGTTTTGAAATTAAGAGTTAAAAAATACGTACTTTGGTTTCCTCGATACTTCCGTTATAGCATAGAGGCTAAATGGGTCGAATTCATAGGGACGGGAAGCGATAGAAGCTTTACCGAAATGTTCACATGTGTGTTAAATATTCTTCAATATTTGAAAGAATGAAAAGAAAAGGGAACAAAGAATGAAAAGAGAAGAGTACGGTGAAACACGAAGAAATAGGAACATAGAAGATAAGATATTTGTGGTTTTTGAAATGATTTCTAAAATAAAGTAAAAAGAGAAAGAAAACTCATGGCTACTAACTATTAATAGCTTCACTAATTATGCTAACCTCTTAGTAATAGTTGCCTCACATATATCCTTGGCCATCACTAGTCCTTGGTGCAAGAGCGTTTCAAAGTATGACCCATACGATAACTTTCACATCCAAACTCGACAAAACAAGTGCAAGCTACACTTAAACCATCAAAATTAAACAAGAATAAGCATGGAGTAACGTAATGTTAGCTTGTAAGAGAGTTAGGATGTTAAAGTGGTAGAATCTATCATCATGAGCCATCAATGGCTCTTGCAAGAGCAAGGCCAAGTAGAGGCTATTAGATTCGTATGGATTATCAAGTAAGAAGTTAGCAAGTTAGTATTAGTAGTTAGTTGTCATGAGAGAAAATTAGCTAAATATGTAAAAGGAATTAGAGAGAAGAAAACAAAGAGAGATAAAGAGAGAATCTTTCATAAATTGTCACCTTCCATTACAAGCACTCTTGCTTTCCTCTCATGTACCACTCTCTTTCCTATTACGAGATCTACAAGAAATGAAAGATACAGAGAAGAAGAAGAAGAACAACTAATCTAAACTATCCTAAATTACAATATAGAGAAGAAAACTATCTTAAACTGTACTAAAACTCCTCAAAACTTCTCCTCCTTGGGCTCTAAAAACCCCAGGTATTTATAAACGAAGAGGGGTATCAGGGTACAGGTACAGAGCTGTGCGTCAAATCCTGGCGCGCGGCTCCACACCAGAGCCACAGAAACGCGGCCTAGACCGCGTTTGCGAGGCTGTATTAGGGTGGCGCGCGCAGCGCCGCCTACTGCGCACTGCCCGCTTGTCCCCCTGTCGGTTGCATGTCCCGGTTTCTGGTTTTGGGCCCCTAGTTTTGACAAAACCACTCTCCAAGGTCAATGGCTATCTTTATAGGCTTTTAATCACCAATTAAATGGTGATTTTGGGTCTTCTTTTTCATTTCATGCCATGAACCTAGAAACATTTAGGAGAGGTATTATTAGAAGAATTTAATATAAAATAAATGTGAAGATGTGTTAAGAAATATGAAGTTTTAGAGACTAATCAAAGTTCGTCCGACAATTTCAAAATATTGTGGACTCTCAATTTACACAGAATTATCTAAATCAAGTTTCATATTCAAATTTTCAAGAAGAACCAACTGACTTAGAAAAGAGTATGGAAGGCATATTTCAAACTCAAAATTTTGTTACTCAGTTTATCGATAGGTTAGAAGCACAAATGAGGGCCAACACTTATAGTAATGAGAAAACTCTTTCTTATCAATATTTAACTAATTCTGATATCTTTAACCGTATTTACCTGGCCCAAGAGTCATGTTGTTTTGGAAATCAAGATTCAATTTCATCATAGAATGTTGAACTTTACCAATACCCAACCTTTGACAAATTGACAGGTTATCACTTCAATGAATTTGAAGTTGAACATGAATGTATCCTTACCACTCAAATTCAATGCTACGACATTCAAGTATAAGATTCATTCTGTTGAAATTGATCTACATTATTTAAGTATTAAAAACTAAAAATCAAGTGTTTTGTAGTTTTCATATCCATTCATCAACTAGACACAAAAAGATGACCAAAAGTAGCCAAAAGTAGCATATTACTTAGATTTATAATTTTAGATATGCAAATTCTCGAATCAATCATTTGATCATGATCTAAATATTTAAAAACCGTCACACACCAATTCTTGTTAGTTTTCAAATATTTTACACTCTAAAACTAACCAACTCACTGTTTAGACCGTTTATTTTGCACCTACCTGATGAATAAGTAAAAAATATTTAAAACACTTAATTTTTTATTTTTAAGCACTCTTAACAATGCATATCAACTCAAACAGAGTGAATCTTTAATTTGAATGGCTTAACATTAAATTTGAATGGAAAATATTAATCTTAATAACATTCCCAAAAAAATCCAAATCTTTCTCTTTAACTAAGCTATTATAGTTATAATAGGATAGGTATTGCACTTAAATCAAAGTTATTATAGTTGGAATTCTAAATCACGTGGAACAATTAAAGACGTGACATAGTTCGTGAAACCCAAAAAATTTCATCATATTAGCGGACAAATTAATATTCACAAAGTGAAAGCTTGTATTCACATTTTTTTCCTAGAAAATTACTGCCCATCAAAATTCAATAATCACTGGGGATCAAATTCGGAACATAACTAGTGACCACGATGATTAGAATTAAATTTATCTACATATATCTGTGAGGCAAAATTCAAACTGCGAGAGAGCAAAGCTCTAACAACCCAATGCTCGTATGCGCATGAATCAGGCACCTGTGTGTGCACTGAGATTGAAATGTGTTTTCTCTATGTACTTTTTCAGCATCGTTAATAAATAATTAAGTAAGAATAAAGAACGGGGAAAAACTATACACTCAGTATAGGAATGCTCAGTCACAATTTTGGACAAATTAGGTCTTAATGATGTTTTTTCTTCCTTTTCTTTCACACAGGGGTCTTTATTCTGTAAGGAAATAGTTGATCCCATTACAAAGAGAAGCAATCATGGTGCAATTAGAATTGTTTGCCTTAAAGTCGCATCCGCATTTTTCTTGTTCTCATCTTCTGTTTATTATCGTTTTGTGCTGACGACGTTTTCTTACCATTGACTATGATATTCATATCACAAGCCAGTATATTCAAAGGGATTTTTGAACCTCTAGCACTAACAATTTATAATAATTTTACTGGTATTATAAAACAATCCAATAGGATGCTATTCTTCATTCTAATTTTATATATATGCAGAATCTAGTTATCTGCGACAAGCAATGCATGTGAGGGGATTTTATTTTTTTTAGTTTTTTATTAATGTTTCAACAAATTTTGGCTGTAGATTTTTAGTGAACTAATAGGTTGGGTTTTAGTAGGATGGGCTGTATGTGTTGGCCAAAAGGTTATTTGTCTTAGTTTTGATGATGATAATCCCATGTAATTATTTATTTTAACATTACAATCTATATAACTTTCAGGTAATAAGATTGATTTCATGTTAAGTTTGGCTTCTTTATATAAACTCACAAGTTTATGAAGCTCTCAAAAAGGTAATCCTAGAGCTAAGCTAACAAGATCAAGTCGTGAAATTCATTCTAAGAGACAAGCTCCAAGGGATTCCTTTTGGCAAAGAAAAGTAATTTTCTTTTCTTTTTAATATAAATTTTAGTTTGTTAAAATCAAGAATTGGTGATATAGTTAGCTCTAAAGATTGACACACACACAAAAAAAAAATATTATCTAGATTTTTGTTTTCATTGGTTTTGAAGATGGCTTCAAAAGATTACAAAATAAAATTTGCTTACATGTTTTATTTTGAAAAAATTTCTTCTTTTTAAAAGAGAGTTTGTTTTTCGACAAAATATTAGTTTTACTTCTTATATTTTGTGTTGATCTTTGATCACACAGTTTTGACTTCACAATATAATATGAACTATATTCTGTATCCTTGTCTTGAAAAATATATTGCAAAAATAAAACAGAGCTTCAAATGATTGATCGACCGGACGGTTGACTGGGAGATCGATCGAAGTGCACAAGAAGGTAATGTGCATCTCGGTCGACCGGTCAGTTGATCGACTGTAACCCATTTACTCTCTATTGGGACCGATCGACCGATCAGTCGACCGACACTGCCTTTGGCAGTTTTTACCCCAAACGACTATATTGTTAATCTGATATTTAGAGGTTAATAAAAATTGACTATATGAGTTTTCTCTCTCGTATTTTGAATATATATAAATAGAAACCATGTATTTGATTGAAACATTAGTAGTTTCAAGATTTATAATCATTTAGACTCAAATTCTTTAAGAGAAAATTTTCAAAAAGAGAGAAGTTTTCAAAACGAAGTCCATTACAAATCTCCCTTGCTTGATTCCTAGCTTCACTGATTTAAAAGCTTTCATCACCAGAATCTCAGAGCTACAATATTCTATTCTTGGTTATAAGATTGTATTTGTGAGCCTAATTTTGTAATCTAGGAAAGGTCACATCTTTCAGTGTTATTGAGAAGTGCTGTAGAGGTTGAAGATTCAATACGAGCTTGTGGGCTCATCAATTGTAAGGTGTTGCGGCACCGAGTAAGTAGACTTGTTGGTCCTAATCGTTCTTGCGGGAACATGTAGAGTTGTGATCTCGCGGGATCAACTATAGTGTAATACCCCGTTCCCGGAATACGTACTTAGTTGCGTATTCAGTTTCCCTATCGTATTTTTTCCGAATTACTTCCTGTATTCGACCGATTTCAGTTCCAAATGTCATTTTCCTGTACTTTGGATTTTATATGATTTTCCGGAATTTTCCTGAAATTAATTAAATATTTTCAAAACCGGTGTCGACCAGTGCCGCTGATCGATTCTCAGATTTTTATCTTGTAAACAGTTAGGAATTTCTAGAAGATCCTTTAGACATTATTTCTTAGAATCATATTTTCTATCTAAATACTTTTTCTGAGAATTTTATGAATTTATGAAAATTCCAACGGAGTCGGTAGATAACTGATTCCGGGATTTTTAATTTTAAAACTGTAAATTATTTCTTCAAACGAATTGCACCATGAGCCTTCAAATATTATTCTTGATTTTTGGTAAAATTTTCAGGTCATTCCGAGATACTTGAATTTCGGACATTTTTCAATAATTGCAAAATTCCACAATTTCCACCTCATTTCCCACCCACTTTCCATCTAATCCCACTCATTCTCTCTCTCTCCCATAGCCGGCCAAGTGGCCAGGTGAGGGACACCTCACCCCCTCCTTTTTGCAAGAAAACCCCTCACTTCTATCTTAATTCCAACCCCTTTACAAAATCTCCAATCCTATAAATACATTTTCCTTTACACTTTAATCCTTTTCTTCCTCATTTCAACACTAGAGAGAAGAACTCTCACCAACCCTCTTCTTCCTCAACCACAACCCTAGCTCCAAGAACTCCCCAAGCTCTTCACCTCCAGCTCAAGTCACTTCTTTGGAGCTTGGATCGTAGCTCTCTTCGTCGTCAAGGATCAATTAGGAGCTAACCATCAACCACACTCCTTCCGGACTCGTAGAGCTTCAATCAAACGGTTCCAAGTGAGTATTTCACTCACCAAGACTTGAATTAGCCCTAAAACACTTGTATCTACACCTCTTGTACACCTAGGTCACCAAAACCATGAATTGAACCATCAAACACAATTTCCAGAAAATCTGTTCTGTCACTGTTTTCCCACGATTAGTCGACTTACCCTAGGAGCTAGTCGACTAGAACACTTAGCTGAAACTTAGCTTTTCTGGAAAACACAGTATTAGTCGACTTACCCCAAATATCAGTCGACTAATCTTTTCTGGACCTAAATCTCAACTCTCTGGAAATCCCTATTAGTCGACTCCTGAATCCTCCTAGTCGACTAATCCTCCCTGGACCAGAAATCCAACTTTCTGTATCAACAGACTTAGTCGACTTAAATATCTGTTAGTCGACTGGAGACCCCTATTAGTCGACTAACCCTTACCCCTAGTCGACTAATTCTGACTGTGTGTCATAGTTAATTTCTGTTCTGAATTTGGTTCTTATACTTGTTATATGTGTATTATATCTTGCTTGTTCATGCTTCAATACTGGCTCTACATGACCTGTTACTGGATGGATGTATCTCTTGTTATCTCATGACTTATTATTGCATATACTCGTTTCATGACATGTTAAATAGTAATATCACCACTTATCATGCCATCTCTTAAAACTAAGCATGATACACTTGACTTTTACATAAAAAGCACCAACTTACATATGGGTCGGGGGAAATATGCGGATATCGATACGTGTTCGTGTTTACAGTGGTAGTAGGTATATTGTACAATCATATTCCGGTCTAACCTGCGGTACACCAGGGGACCGAGGGGAGTGCTTGCTCCCTATTCCTGAATCAGTCATGACTAAGGGCATACATAAGACCCTCCTGAATAGCCTAGCGGCTGGCTTCCGTCACCAAGCAACGGAACAATCCTGGACCGTTATCCCGGGCATGTACGGGGTCCACTGTAAACATAGTTCGTCGATACCCCCGCTGTTTCCAATAACAACCTTGAGTTACTAGGATATGGATCTATGTGCGCTGGGACGCTGGGTCACATAGCTAGATATCACAGTAAAGCAAGTAATAATAACAATAGACTAGAGCTATGCATTCATTCCTTTCTGACTTCAGTTATATATGCTTTCCTTACCTGTTGGTTTATATTCATTAGACCGTTCCAGTTTTCTTTATTCATGTATCCTAGCCATTTGGCCATATATATTGTTCATTGTTATATGTCTTGATCCCTTGGATTTGCATATTCAGATCCCGAGGCTTGGGTCGAAGTGGAGCCATCCACTGAAGATCAGGCTTTCTTTAGTGAGCAGGCAGATTAGCTCCGGTCCTCGTGCCAGACTCTCTCCTTTTGTCTCACGGGATCTCCATCCTACTCGTGAGCTTTTTGTATACATATTGTATATATCCCTTTTGGACTTGGTTATGATGTAATGCACTCGTCATGTGTAATACTTTATAATATCCTGTGATAACTTTGTATGTGTACTTCTTGTGTTGGCATATGTATGGATACCACGCTTTGTCGTGTACTCTGTTTCTTGTTGTACTTTTATGCTTAGCGTATATACGTGGGGACAAGTTATGACCTACGTATATACGTCGCAGTGACGTCCCCGTATCTGTGGAATCGGGGCGTTACAGGTTGGTATCAGAGCCTAGGCTCTCACACCTAAAGTACAATCAAGCAGCAAATTAATAATTTGCTGATGCCAACTACAATGTACAAAGTTATCTAGTCCTCCTTGATTCCTCCTTGATTCCATCCCTTGTGTCCTAAATTCCTTCCATTTTTCCAATTCCAGTTATCTTTCACCAATCGGTATGGAGAGAAGGACGGGCCGTAACCACTCGGGGCAAGCATCGAATGGACCCACAGGGGAGAATGTGGACATTTTGAAGGTCATTCAGACCATGATGGAAAACCAGCAGCAGCAGACTGAACTCCTCAGGCAAGAATTGGCAGCACCGAAGGAGCAGAGGCCGGGAAATGTGTCGGACTTCAGGAGGCTGCAACCAGCCATCTTCTCGGGAGAAGAGAAGCCCTTGGATGCTGAACAATGGCTGACAGATACCGCAGACTTGTTGAATGCGGCCAGAGTACCGAAGGAGAATCAAGTGGAGGTCGCCAAGATTCAGCTGAAGGACATAGCCAGAACTTGGTGGCTAGCTGAAGAGGCCAGATTGGAGAAACCTGTCACCTGGGACACGTTCTCCAAGAGTTTCTACAACAGATTCTTCCCTGCTACTGCTCAGAAAGACATGGAAGAGCAGTTTATCAGGCTTCAGCAAGGGAGCAAGTCCGTGGACGAGTATGCTGCAGAGTTTCTTAGATTGAGCCGCTTTGCTCCGTACATGGTAACGGACGAGGAGAAGCGGGCAAGCAGATTCCAGCAGGGCCTGCAGATGGACATACAGGTCTTCTTGATGCCCCAGCAACTGAAGACTTATTCTGAGGTTCTCACCATAGCTCGAGAAGTGGAGCGTGGGTTGGAGAAGAAGCGAGAGGATCAGATGAGGAACCAGGCCATGAAGAGGCCGTTTCCACCAATGGGGAGAGGAGGCCCATTCAGAGCAGCGAAGGTGCAGATGAGGCAGCAATTCAGACCAGCTCCTTACCAGGCGGGCCAACCATCGACCTTCTGCAGTTATTGTCAGAAACCGGGCCACATTCGTCAGAATTGCCGGAGGGCAAATGGGTTGTGTTTGGTGTGTGGATCACGAGATCATTCTATAGAGGCTTGTCCGCACAGGAGATTGGGGATAGCCAACCAGACTTTGCCAGCACTTCCAGGACCCAATGGACAGAGAGTGCTGCCAGGGCCACTTGGGCAGAGGAATCAGGGACCAGTGATGAGGAGAGCTCTTCCCCTTCCGCCACAGCATGTTGCTCGCCCAGTCCAGAGAGGAGCCAGGACTGCAGCAGGGCGTGGTAGAGGTCAGGCTTACACTCTTACAGCAGAAGAGGCTGAGACTTCTGAGGAGGTGATAACAGGTAATATCAGAGTGCATTCTCAACCTGTTTTAGCCCTCTTCGATTCCGGTGCTTCGCATTGTTTTATCTCAGATCATTTTGTGGCATTGCATTCTATACCTGTTAAAGTGTTAGACCACAAATGGGAGATTAGTACCGGGAATGGAGTAGTCATGTCTTCTAGGGTTTGTGCTGATTGTCCAGTGGAACTTTGTGATAAGACCTTGGCCATAGATATGCTCGTGCTAGACACTAAAGGGTACGACGTAATCTTAGGCATGACCTGGCTCAGTCAGTACCATGCAGTCATTGACTGTAGGGAGAAGAAGATTATTTTCAGGATTCCCCGTCAACCGGAATTTCAATTTTGTGGTGAGGTGAAGTCTACCAAGAGAAAGACTCGGTTGACTACTTCAGAGGTTCAGAAAGGAGTACCGGTGTGGGATGAATTTCTAGGAGTGTTTGTTGAGATCTCAGGACTGCCACCAAAAAGGGTGATCGAGTTCTCAATTGATACTGTGCCTGGGACAGCTCCTATATCTAAGGCTCCGTACAGGATGGCACCGACGGAGCTAGAGATTCTGAAGAAGCAGCTGCAGGAGTACTCTGATAAGGGATTGATTCGGCCAAGTGCTTCACCATGGGGAGCTCCAGTGCTATTGGCGAACAAGAAGGATGGTGGTAAGAGACTTTGTATTGATTACAGGGAATTGAACAAGGTTACCATCAAGAACAAGTATCCCTTGCCAAGGATTGATGATTTGTTTGATCAGCTTCATGGAGCCCGGGTATTCTCTAAGTTGGATTTGCAGTCGGGGTACCATCAGCTAAGGATGAAGACAGAGGATATCCCGAAGACGGCATTCAGGACCCGTTATGGCCACTATGAATTTCTAGTTATGCCTTTCGGAGTCACCAATGCCCCTGCAGTTTTCATGGATTTGATGAACCGAGTGTTCTCGCCCTACCTGGATCAGTTCGTTGTTGTCTTCATAGATGACATCTTGATCTATTCCAAGAACAACAAGGAGCATGCAGAACACTTGAGGATTGTGTTGCAGACCCTCCAGCAGGAGCAGCTTCATGCCAAGAGGAGCAAGTGTGACTTCTGGTTGGACAGTATAGCCTTCCTTGGGCACATTGTTTCAGCAGAAGGAATCTCGGTGGATCCCAGCAAAGTCCAAGCAGTGAAGAATTGGCCTATTCCGGAGACGGTGACTGAGATTAAGAGTTTTCTTGGGCTAGCCGGATATTACAGGCGCTTTGTCCAGGATTTCTCTAGGATTGCAGCTCCGTTGACCAAGCTCACCCGGAAAGGAGAGAGGTACATATGGACAGAAGAATTGAAATACACCTAGAGGGGGGGTGAATAGGTGTAATTGCTAATCTAATGCTCTTTTTAAATTTTACTTAAGTGAGTGATGCAACGATCTCTCAAAACACGACTAAGAGCCGAATACCCCTTGCGAGGTTCTGAACTCCTTCCTCCCAATTCCCCTTAAATGGGTTAGAGGTGCGCAATGCAACCGTGTTGTATTGAGGTGTGATCGAACAATTCCAAGTATGAAATGCGATGATGAAATGCACACAAGTATTGTAGCAAGAAATATTGAAGGCAAGTAAAATAAACAAGTAAGGATAGCACAAATAAAAGTTAGTTCACAAGCAATAAATTGGAAGTAATTGAAGCAAGAAATTAAGCAAGAGGAACGCCAAGCCAATCGCAAACAAAGTGATTTGTTTCGAGGTTCGAGCCCGTAGCTCTAGTCCCCGCCTTCACCTCCGTGAAGGGTTTCCACTATCCCCTTAGGATCCCGTACAAGTTAGGCCTCCAAAGACCTCAAGCCCGTAGCTTCACTGTGGCGCCCCGATCCCGGCGGGTACGGAGACGCCACTGCGACGTACATACGCAGGGCGATGGAACCATCCCGTATGTACGCTAAGCATCAATACATCACAATACAGGGATCAGAGTGCAGAAATACGTGATATTATACATTCCAATACCAAAACAGTACAAGTACTTAGTTATCACGAATTGTGACATAATATTACATCACCGGGTACTACAAAAGTAGGACTGTATAGAAATACAAAAGATAAACTCACGAGCTGGAAGAGTGAGAATCTCGTGAGCGGAAAAGACTAGGCGGAACTACTGCTGATCTGCCTGCTCCTCGAGGTAGGCCTGATCCTCAGCTGATGGGTCCACCTCAGTCCAACCTGACAAATCTGAACATACAAATCCAGGGTTGTTAGTGGGCAACCCAGCGAGTGCATAAAGAAGCCAAGTGGCAAATATAAATAAAAGTAAGTGCATCATGCCAAGTACAATGTACCAAGATAAATAAACATGGAATAATCACGATGAATAGCGAATCATGAAATAAAGCATGTGTAGCAGGTCATGTAATCAAGTTAGCAAGCATGGGGTAACTAAATGGTAAGTAACAGTAGTCATGTAGCCATAAGTCAATTATCAAGTTATTATTATTAAGACTCGTTCAATTTGTATGTTTCGGTATATGACCGGTGCCATATACTTCTGCATACAAATCAAGCAAGACTAGTTATTGGAAATTGATGGGGAACGACGAACCATGTTTAGAATGGGTCCCGTGCATGCCCGGGACAACGGTCCAGGAGTATCCGGTACTGAGCCGGAACGTACCGCTAGGTACCGGGATTTACTATATGCCCGAAGGTCTTATAATACACCCGAACAGGAATAGAGTGTCACCGTTCCCCACAGGATATACCTAGGGGATTATAGCACACCCGGACAGGCAGGCAGGGGGGTAGGGGTGCCAGTACACCCCTCGGAAGCGCCTGGTGGCCTACCAGGTCGAATCCAACAGGAAGTTGTACAACATATTTATGGCCACCATAAACACAGAAGCTATATCGATACCCATCAATTTCCCCCATCCCGGTGTAAGTTGTTTAAATATAACAGAGTCTCAAATAATGATATTCACGGGGTGTTCACAAATGGACATTATCCATGGTTATCCTATTACGGGGGTCAACAGGAGTATAATATCAGGGGTAATGTCAGGAGTTCCCCTATTTCAGGGGTCCAAGTATACAGGAGTACAGGAGTTCAGGAGTACCAAATATCTGGCAATTAATAATATAATAATCATGTCATGTCCCCGTAAAAGTGATAGTCATGGATATGTCATATAATCAGGCATCAGGGGTGGTAGTGTCCAGTCAAGAGTCATGAGGTCAAGTCCATTTATGAAAACATATCGTAAACTATGTGTCAGGTACGGGTGTCAAGTATGTCATATCTCGAATACCGGGTCCATATATCGAGTACCGGTGTAAATACTAAGTGCCACAGTCAGATGTCACGGGTCAAGTGTAGCATGGCAAATATCGGTGTCAACTATAGCAGGGTAAATACCGGTGTCAAATATAGCATGAAAATTATCGGAATTAATGTAGCATGGTAATTATTAGAATTGAATATAGCATGAAAATTATCAGAATTAAATATGACAATTATCGAATTTAAATATAGCATGGCAAATGTTGGGATTAAATATAGCATGGTAATTGTCGGAATTAATTATAACAATTATCGGAATTAAATATAACAAGGCAATTATTTACTAAAAATTATAATAGCAAGTATTAGGCATATTAAAGTATCCACATGTCAATATCATGTTGCAAATACCAAGGTAAGTATTTTTAATTTAGTAAATAGCACTCGCCTGAAACCGGGGCGAAATACCGGTTAAAGTCCAGAAAATCGGCGACCCGCACGAGAATCCACTAGCCCGCAATTATATATATTAAAATATATATTTATAAATATTTATAAATATTTTTAGAGAGGGAATGAGAGAGGAGAGAGAAAGTTGTAGTAAAAAGAGAGAAAATAGGATGGTTTTAAAAGGAAATTAGAAATAGAAATGGAAGGGGTAGAGTTGAAAATATAGGGAGGTGATTTTATAGAATGGTAGAGGGTATTTTTGGAATGAGGGAAAAGTGAGTGTTTATTTAGGGAATGAATAGAAATTTGAATGAAAGAAAGAAAGAAAGAAAAGAAGAAAGAAAGAAAAAGAAGGAGGGGGGATCGGCCGGCGGTGGCCGGCCGGCCTGCGGCGGCGGGGGCGGCGGCGGCGCCGGGAGGCAGGGCGCGCGCGCGGGTAGGGGGGAGGAGGAGGTGGTGTTGGGTGTTTGGGTTGTTGTTTTGGTGGTGGTTGTTTTGATGGAGGTGGAAATGATGGTGGTGGTGGTTGTGGTGGTTGTGGTGGTGATTGGAGGTGATGGGGAGGTAGAGGAGGAGGAGGAGGTGTTATTGGGTTGGTTGGAGTGGAGATTTTGGTGGTGGTGATGGAGAATTTTGGAGATGGAGTTGTGTAATGGAGGTGGGTTTATGGTGAAATTGGAGAAGGAGATGGAGATTTTGAGGTTGTTGGAGGTGGGGAAGTGGAGAGGAGGTGTGGAGGAGGAGATGGCCGGCCCTAGGGACGGCCGGTGGTGACGGTGGTGACGGTGGAGGCGGCGGCCGAGAGTGGGTTGCGTGAGTTGAGTTGTGAAGAAGGAAGAGGAAGCTAATTTCTTTGGATTTTGATTTGGATTTTTTTTGAATTCCCTTCAAGTGAATGAGGATGTGGTGATTTAATAGAGGATGAAGGGGAGAGATTTGATGGCTTAGGGGGATGGTGGTAGGGCTGCGCGAGCCACGGCTGTCGGGCGGCGATGGTCGTGGATAAAGCCAGTAATTAGGGGAAAAGGAATTAATGATAATAAATGAAAAAAGAAATAAAAGAAAGGAAATAAAAAAAATGTAAGAAAAAGGAAATAAAATATTTAAAAAATTTTATTATTATCTATTATATTTGTTAAAATTTTTGGTAGCAAAAAGTAGGAGAGTAGAGGAAGAAAAGGCCAGAAAAGAATTCGCCGGTAAAAATATTATTATTTAAATAAGGCGAAAATTTGACTGTTTCAGAAACGTACCGAAAAATTCTCAAAAATAGCAAATATTATTCTAAGATACACGGTGAAATCGGATTTGAGAAATTCGATGTAGTTTTCAAATTAAAAATCTTGGAATCTTCCGGCAATACCGGCCGACACCAGGATCGGTCAAATTTTGATAAATTTTAAAAAATCCCAAAAAATGTTTTTAGCTAGAAAATGATATTCTAAGATATACTGTAAAAGCCGTTTTTGAAAATTCATGCCCATTTGAAAATTAAAAATCCAGGAATCAGTCAGCGATACCGACCGACACCGGTTTTGGAGATTTTGCAGAAAAATTTCAGAAAATTCTAGAAAATCATGAAAAATTTAAAATATTAGAAAACAGTCTCTGAAACTAAAATTGGTCAAATTAGACTACCAGAAAATCAAATCGGGCTACTGGCTGGTATCGGGTTCCCGGTCCGGGTCAGGGGTTACTCTCGGTCTGAGAATCCAGATCCGATACTCAAGAACATAAGTAATAACAACTCAAAAACACATACAGGAAGGAAATTGAGCAATATAGTCGAAAAAAATTTTGGGACTCGTATCTGGATACGTATCTCGGGTACGGGGTGCTACAATCTACCCACCTAACAAAAATTTCGTCCTCGAAATTTCTATAAGGAAAGAGATGAACATGGAAATAATGAATTGATAAGACAAGAATGGAGTATAAGAGAATATTACCACTCAAGGCTCAAACAGATGCGGGTAACGGTCACGAATGACGTCCTCCCGCTCCCAAGTTGCTTCTCCCGGACTATGCCTGTTCCATGAAACAAGCACCAACGGGATGGTCCGGTTCTTCAGGGTCTTGACACTTCTGTCCACAATAGCCATTGGCTGCTCAATATATGACAGATCCGGCTGCAACTCCAACTCTGAATGATCCAACACATGGCTCTCATCCCTGATGTATCTTCTCAGCTGTGACACATGAAACACATTGTGCACTCCTTCCAGTGATGGCGGCAACGCCAATCTGTAGGCCACTTCTCCAACTCGCTCCAATATCTCAAACGGGCCTATGTACCTCGGACTCAGCTTCCCACGTGCACCAAATCTGATCACTCCCTTGGTCGGAGATATCTTCAGAAATACATGCTCTCCTGCCTGAAACTCCAACGGTCTTCTATGGGAATCTGCCCAACTCTTCTGTCTGTCTTGTGCTGCACGAAGGTGCTCTTGGATGGTCCTGATCTTGTCCACTGCCTGTACTATCACATCCGGTCCCAAATGTCTTCTCTCACCAACCTCATCCCAACATAATGGTGATCTGCATCTTCTGCCGTAAAGGGCTTCAAATGGAGCCATCTTGATGCTCGCCTGATAACTATTATTGTAGGAAAACTCTGCCAAATGTAGATGGTCTTCCCACGATCCCTTGAAGTCTATCATACAAGCCCTCAACATGTCTTCTAGGATCTGAATGGTCCGTTCAGACTGTCCATCTGTCTCTGGATGATAAGATGTGCTGAACTTCAGACGGGTCCCCAGACTCTCTTGAAGGCTCTCCCAGAAGCGAGATCTGAACCTCGTGTCCCTGTCCGACACGATACTCACAGGAACTCCATGCAGTCGAACAATCTCCTTCATGTACTTGTCTGCTAGAAGCTCCGTAGATTGTCCCACTCTGAAAGGTATGAAATGTGCTGACTTAGTGAGACGGTCAACAACTACCCATACTGCATTGTTCCCCTTTGGACTGCGGGGTAGAGCGGTGACAAAATCCATAGTAACATGCTCCCACTTCCATTCCGGTATTGGCAAAGGTTGTAGTAATCCAGCTGGTCTCTGGTGTTCAGCCTTCACTTGCTGACACACTAGACACTTCGCCACAAATTGTGCGATCTCCCTCTTCATCGCATTCCACCAGAAATGTTGCTTCAGATCCTGATACATCTTGGTTCCTCCAGGGTGTATAGAGTAAGCTGAGCTGTGGGCCTCAGCTAAGATCCTCTGTCTAATCTCCCCTTGAGGCACACAAATTCTACCCCTGAAATAGAGTGCACCATCAGGATGAATGCAAACATCTGACCTCAGTCCTGCCTCCACTTGCTCTCTGAACTTCAGCAATCTAGGATCTTCTTTCTGAGCTTCTCTGATTTCCTCCATCAGTGTCGGCTGGATCTGAAATGCCATCAACTGCACGGATCCACTGGTCCTCCGAGTCACCATCAAATCTAGCCGCTCCATCTCTCTGAGTAACTCCTTCTGCTGAGTGAGCATCATAACCATATTGGCTTCAGGTCTTCTACTCAGGGCATCTGGCACAACATTAACCTTGCCAGGATGGTACTGCAGATCTATGTCATAATCTGCCATCAGCTCAAGCCATCGCCTCTGCCTCATGTTCAACTCCTTCTGAGTGAAAATATACTTCAAGCTCTTATGATCAGTGTAAATCAACACTCGGTCACCAAGCAGGTAATGCCTCCAAATCTTCAACGCAAAGATCACAGCTGCCAGCTCTAGATCATGCGTTGGGTAATTCTTCTCATGAGGTTTTAATTGTCTGGATGCATAAGCCACCACATGTCCATGCTGCATCAATACGCATCCAAGACCCTTTCCTGAAGCATCACAGTACACAACCATACCTCCCGTCCCTGAGGGTGTCTTCAAGATTGGAGCTGAAATCAACTTGTTCTTCAACTCCTCAAAAGCAGACGCACACTCCTCAGTCCAAATGTACTTCTCTCCCTTCCTGGTCAGCTTGGTCAATGGAGCTGCAATCTTCGAGAAGTCCTGCACGAACCTTCGGTAATATCCAGCTAGTCCGATGAAGCTCCTGATCTCTGTCACGGACTTCGGAGTCGGCCAATCCTTCACCGCCTGAATCTTGCTGGGATCCACCGAGATTCCTTCCTTAGAAACAATATGACCCAAGAATGCTATACTCTTCAGCCAGAACTCACACTTGCTAAGCTTGGCATGAAGCTGCTCCAGTCGGAGAGTCTGTAGCACAATCCTCAGATGCTCCGCATGCTCCTCTTCATTCTTGGAATAGACCAGGATATCATCAATGAACACCAAAACAAACTTGTCCAGATAGGGTGAGAAGACTCTGTTCATCAGGTCCATGAAGACTGCTGGGGCATTTGTAACTCCAAAGGGCATAACCAAGAACTCGTAATGACCATACCGAGTCCTGAATGCCGTCTTCTGGATGTCTTCCTTCTTCACCTTCAACTGATGGTACCCCGACTGCAAATCTAACTTCGAGAACACTTGGGCTCCATGAAGTTGATCAAATAGATCATCAATTCTCGGCAAAGGGTACTTGTTCTTGATGGTGACTTTGTTCAACTCCCTGTAATCAATGCACAACCTTTTGCCACCATCCTTCTTATTTGCCAACAGCACTGGTGCTCCCCAAGGTGAAGTACTCGGTCTAATCAGACCTTTGCTTGAATACTCCAGCAGCTGTTCCTTCAATATAGCTAATTCTGTTGGCGCCATCCGGTACGGTGCTTTAGAGATGGGAGTCGTTCCTGGAATAAGGTCAATAGAGAACTCCACAACTCTGTCAGGTGGAAGTCCTGATATCTCCTCAAAAACATCTGGGAATTCATTCCACACTGACACCGTCTTCTTCTTGTCTTCTGCAGTGGCACAATCCAGTTGATCTACCTTCCGAAGAGGCTTGCGTTCTCCAAAGAACTGAAACTCCGGTTGGTGTGGAATCCTGAAGATCACCTTCTTGTTCCGGCAGTCGATCACCGCATGATACTTGCTGAGCCAAGTCATGCCTAGGATCACATCGTACCCTCCAGTGTCTAGTACGAACATGTCGGCTTCTAACTTCCTACCACATAACTCCACAATGCACGCCTTGCAGATCTTGTTAGTTATAACTACCCCATTCCCCGTACTAATTTCCCATTGGTCACTCATACAGACTAGGGGTATAGAGTGCAAGGCAATAAATCTACTGGATATGAAGCAATGCGATGCACCAGAGTCAAAAAGTGATAAGACTGGAACTGAGTGGACCAAAATTGTACCTGCCACCACTTCTCCTGATGCCTCGGCTTCCTCTGCTGTCAAGTTGAAAGCTTGGCCTCTCCCACGGCCTACTCTGGTCCTGGGTCCCCTCTGAGCCTGACCCAGAATCCGACGCTGGGGAGGAAGTGGAGCTCCTCTGCCTGCAGGTCCAGGATTCCTCCTCATTGGTGGTGCTGAAAGTGCTGGGGGAGCTGCTCGAGCTGGAGGTGCTGGTGGTGCTGCTCATACTGGAAGTGCTGGCGGTGCTGGAGCTGCATTCCAGTTCTTCTTGAATGGACACTCTCCCACCGAGTGATTGCCGGATCCGCATGCCAAACACAGTCCATTGGCCATACGGCAGTTCCGCTGATGGTGTCCGGGTTTCTGGCAGTACCCACACACGAGTTGCTGGGAAGGAGGCTGAAATGGTTGTTTGGCTGCTGGGGCACCAAAGGATCTGACTGGGTTCCCCTTGTGCACCTGCTGGAACTGGCGCTTCATAGGTTTGTGCTGCAGTTCAACTCTCCTCTTCTTCTCCAATCCTTGCTCCACATCACGAGCAATAGAAAGAACTTGAGAGTATGTCTTCAGCTGGTGGGGTATAAGCATCATCTGAATGTCCACCCTCAGTCCCTGCTGAAATCTGCTAGCTCTCTTCTCCTCGTCGGCCACCATATATGGTGCAAACCGACTAAGCCTCAGAAACTCAGCGGCATATTCATCCACTGACCGATTCCACTGCTGCAGTCTGATGAACTGCTCCTCCATCTCCTTTTGAGCAGTTGCAGGGAAAAATCTCTCGTAGAAGCCTTTCGAAAACTGATCCCAAGAGATAGGCTTCTCCAGCCTCGCCTCTTCAGCAAGCCACCAAGTTCTCGCCACATCCTTCAGCTGGATCTTGGCTACTTCTACTTGGTTCTCAGCAGGAATCCTGGCCGCCTTTAGGAGATCGGTCATATCAATCAACCATTGCTCTGCATCCAAGGGCTTCTCCGTGCCTGAGAACTCTGCTGGCTGTAGCCTCCTGAAATCCGATATAGTCCCCGGCCTCTGTTCCCGGGGTGCAGTCAGCAATCCTTGACGTAGGAGCTCCACCTGCTGCTGCTGGCTATCCATCATCCCCTGGAGTAGCCTCATCATGTCATTCTCCCCATTTGAACCTTCGCGGGAAGAGCTGGGACCGTTACGTGTCCCCCGTCTCTCCATATTCGAGCCGAGAGCTGAAAAGATGACAGCATATGAGATTTCAGGAATCAAGGGATGGATTTCAAGAAAGGAGTAGATAACTTCGTACTTGTGATTGGAATGTATAACAAAGACTCGTGTGACTCAGCCGCAAATTAATTCAACATTAATTTGCAGACTGGCTGTACTGAAGGTGTGAGAGCCTAGGCTCTGATACCAACCTGTGGCGCCCCGATCCCGGCGGGTACGGAGACGCCACTGCGACGTACATACGCAGGGCGATGGAACCATCCCGTATGTACGCTAAGCATCAATACATCACAATACAGGGATCAGAGTGCAGAAATACGTGATATTATACATTCCAATACCAAAACAGTACAAGTACTTAGTTATCACGAATTGTGACATAATATTACATCACCGGGTACTACAAAAGTAGGACTGTATAGAAATACAAAAGATAAACTCACGAGCTGGAAGAGTGAGAATCTCGTGAGCGGAAAAGACTAGGCGGAACTACTGCTGATCTGCCTGCTCCTCGAGGTAGGCCTGATCCTCAGCTGATGGGTCCACCTCAGTCCAACCTGACAAATCTGAACATACAAATCCAGGGTTGTTAGTGGGCAACCCAGCGAGTGCATAAAGAAGCCAAGTGGCAAATATAAATAAAAGTAAGTGCATCATGCCAAGTACAATGTACCAAGATAAATAAACATGGAATAATCACGATGAATAGCGAATCATGAAATAAAGCATGTGTAGCAGGTCATGTAATCAAGTTAGCAAGCATGGGGTAACTAAATGGTAAGTAACAGTAGTCATGTAGCCATAAGTCAATTATCAAGTTATTATTATTAAGACTCGTTCAATTTGTATGTTTCGGTATATGACCGGTGCCATATACTTCTGCATACAAATCAAGCAAGACTAGTTATTGGAAATTGATGGGGAACGACGAACCATGTTTAGAATGGGTCCCGTGCATGCCCGGGACAACGGTCCAGGAGTATCCGGTACTGAGCCGGAACGTACCGCTAGGTACCGGGATTTACTATATGCCCGAAGGTCTTATAATACACCCGAACAGGAATAGAGTGTCACCGTTCCCCACAGGATATACCTAGGGGATTATAGCACACCCGGACAGGCAGGCAGGGGGGTAGGGGTGCCAGTACACCCCTCGGAAGCGCCTGGTGGCCTACCAGGTCGAATCCAACAGGAAGTTGTACAACATATTTATGGCCACCATAAACACAGAAGCTATATCGATACCCATCAATTTCCCCCATCCCGGTGTAAGTTGTTTAAATATAACAGAGTCTCAAATAATGATATTCACGGGGTGTTCACAAATGGACATTATCCATGGTTATCCTATTACGGGGGTCAACAGGAGTATAATATCAGGGGTAATGTCAGGAGTTCCCCTATTTCAGGGGTCCAAGTATACAGGAGTACAGGAGTTCAGGAGTACCAAATATCTGGCAATTAATAATATAATAATCATGTCATGTCCCCGTAAAAGTGATAGTCATGGATATGTCATATAATCAGGCATCAGGGGTGGTAGTGTCCAGTCAAGAGTCATGAGGTCAAGTCCATTTATGAAAACATATCGTAAACTATGTGTCAGGTACGGGTGTCAAGTATGTCATATCTCGAATACCGGGTCCATATATCGAGTACCGGTGTAAATACTAAGTGCCACAGTCAGATGTCACGGGTCAAGTGTAGCATGGCAAATATCGGTGTCAACTATAGCAGGGTAAATACCGGTGTCAAATATAGCATGAAAATTATCGGAATTAATGTAGCATGGTAATTATTAGAATTGAATATAGCATGAAAATTATCAGAATTAAATATGACAATTATCGAATTTAAATATAGCATGGCAAATGTTGGGATTAAATATAGCATGGTAATTGTCGGAATTAATTATAACAATTATCGGAATTAAATATAACAAGGCAATTATTTACTAAAAATTATAATAGCAAGTATTAGGCATATTAAAGTATCCACATGTCAATATCATGTTGCAAATACCAAGGTAAGTATTTTTAATTTAGTAAATAGCACTCGCCTGAAACCGGGGCGAAATACCGGTTAAAGTCCAGAAAATCGGCGACCCGCACGAGAATCCACTAGCCCGCAATTATATATATTAAAATATATATTTATAAATATTTATAAATATTTTTAGAGAGGGAATGAGAGAGGAGAGAGAAAGTTGTAGTAAAAAGAGAGAAAATAGGATGGTTTTAAAAGGAAATTAGAAATAGAAATGGAAGGGGTAGAGTTGAAAATATAGGGAGGTGATTTTATAGAATGGTAGAGGGTATTTTTGGAATGAGGGAA
This sequence comes from Agave tequilana, assembly GCA_038442645.1. Lineage (NCBI taxonomy): Eukaryota > Viridiplantae > Streptophyta > Magnoliopsida > Asparagales > Asparagaceae > Agave > Agave tequilana. The sequence continues at coordinate 91,471 of JAVJIF010009273.1, read as the reverse complement.
AAGTGAGTGTTTATTTAGGGAATGAATAGAAATTTGAATGAAAGAAAGAAAGAAAGAAAAGAAGAAAGAAAGAAAAAGAAGGAGGGGGGATCGGCCGGCGGTGGCCGGCCGGCCTGCGGCGGCGGGGGCGGCGGCGGCGCCGGGAGGCAGGGCGCGCGCGCGGGTAGGGGGGAGGAGGAGGTGGTGTTGGGTGTTTGGGTTGTTGTTTTGGTGGTGGTTGTTTTGATGGAGGTGGAAATGATGGTGGTGGTGGTTGTGGTGGTTGTGGTGGTGATTGGAGGTGATGGGGAGGTAGAGGAGGAGGAGGAGGTGTTATTGGGTTGGTTGGAGTGGAGATTTTGGTGGTGGTGATGGAGAATTTTGGAGATGGAGTTGTGTAATGGAGGTGGGTTTATGGTGAAATTGGAGAAGGAGATGGAGATTTTGAGGTTGTTGGAGGTGGGGAAGTGGAGAGGAGGTGTGGAGGAGGAGATGGCCGGCCCTAGGGACGGCCGGTGGTGACGGTGGTGACGGTGGAGGCGGCGGCCGAGAGTGGGTTGCGTGAGTTGAGTTGTGAAGAAGGAAGAGGAAGCTAATTTCTTTGGATTTTGATTTGGATTTTTTTTGAATTCCCTTCAAGTGAATGAGGATGTGGTGATTTAATAGAGGATGAAGGGGAGAGATTTGATGGCTTAGGGGGATGGTGGTAGGGCTGCGCGAGCCACGGCTGTCGGGCGGCGATGGTCGTGGATAAAGCCAGTAATTAGGGGAAAAGGAATTAATGATAATAAATGAAAAAAGAAATAAAAGAAAGGAAATAAAAAAATGTAAGAAAAAGGAAATAAAATATTTAAAAAAATTTTATTATTATCTATTATATTTGTTAAAATTTTTGGTAGCAAAAAGTAGGAGAGTAGAGGAAGAAAAGGCCAGAAAAGAATTCGCCGGTAAAAATATTATTATTTAAATAAGGCGAAAATTTGACTGTTTCAGAAACGTACCGAAAAATTCTCAAAAATAGCAAATATTATTCTAAGATACACGGTGAAATCGGATTTGAGAAATTCGATGTAGTTTTCAAATTAAAAATCTTGGAATCTTCCGGCAATACCGGCCGACACCAGGATCGGTCAAATTTTGATAAATTTTAAAAAAATCCCAAAAAATGTTTTTAGCTAGAAAATGATATTCTAAGATATACTGTAAAAGCCGTTTTTGAAAATTCATGCCCATTTGAAAATTAAAAATCCAGGAATCAGTCAGCGATACCGACCGACACCGGTTTTGGAGATTTTGCAGAAAAATTTCAGAAAATTCTAGAAAATCATGAAAAATTTAAAATATTAGAAAACAGTCTCTGAAACTAAAATTGGTCAAATTAGACTACCAGAAAATCAAATCGGGCTACTGGCTGGTATCGGGTTCCCGGTCCGGGTCAGGGGTTACTCTCGGTCTGAGAATCCAGATCCGATACTCAAGAACATAAGTAATAACAACTCAAAAACACATACAGGAAGGAAATTGAGCAATATAGTCGAAAAAAATTTTGGGACTCGTATCTGGATACGTATCTCGGGTACGGGGTGCTACATTCACCTTACAAAGAAATTCCCCTTAGGAACTTGTCTCCACAAGAACAAAGAATTACAAATTGGTGATCTCAACTAGACCACAACACTCTTTCTCTTTTACAAACACTCTCACACTTTTACAACTTCACCTATAGAAAGAATATGAAATTTTTGGCTCAATGAAGTGTTTGTGAGAAAAGCTTCAGTTGTAGAGTGATATTAAGAATCAAACAACAACTGAAAATCAAACTTAAAAGAATGGAAATGAAAGCTTTAAACTATTTTTCTCTTTCTCTTGAAAACAATGAAAACTTGTATTTTTCTTGGTAAATAACTAAGGCCTATTCCCCACTATTTATAGGGAGAGAATAGGTTAAAACCCTGATTTTTCCTGCTAAAATCTTCTGCAAAAGCACCCCAACAACTCCTAAAAACTCTGCTAAAGAGAAACCCAAAAACAGTTTTTCAGAAATGCCCAAAGAGGAAAGAGCCGTTGGGCTTATTGCAGGCTTACCGGTCGACTGCCGGTCGACCGGTGCTCTGCTGGCAAAAGAGCCGTTGAGGCTCCGGTCGACTGCCAGTCGACCGATCACACAGAAGGAAACACAGTTTCCTTCTATCGGTCGACCGACCCAGTCGACCGAAAGATACAGAGAGCAGACCACAAAAATCAGTCGACCGATTTTTTTAGGGTCGGTCGACCGGCAGACATGCACAGCCTCGTGCATGTCTGGCCACAGCAGCCGGTCGACTGATATTTAGGGTCGGTCGACCGGTATGCCTGGAAAACAGTTTTCTGGGCAGATTTTTGAGTTAGAAAAATTTGTAAAAATTCTTTTAAAAATCTTAAGCTAAGTGTTATGCTGAAAATAGTTTATATACATGTATTTAAACAAGTTTTGAAGATATAAGGCTTTGGGTACATGTATGTATAAACTAAGGCATAAACCTAGAAATAAATATTTTGAAAACATAGAAACATACAAAACAAATGTGTGTGCAAATCCTAGAGCCAAAATTTACATATCCTATCTTTAACAAAAACTACACTTACAAGCTTCTAGGTCTTCAAGACTTCAACATGGGCAATCTTCACTTGATCTTCAATATTGCACTTTGAGCCCAATTTGACTTGTCTTGAATCCAATAGCTTGTATTTGAGTCCAAAATCTTTGTATATGAGTGAGAGTACTTCTAGAATGATAATAAACCTGAAACACACTTTAAACAACAAATGATATTAGTACAAATAACTAATATGTTTTGTAATCATCAAAATACACTAAACATGGGTTGATTGTAACCTTGGGCCAACAATCTCCCCCTTTTTGATGATGACAAAACATATGAGTTATTAAACAAATAAAAGAGGAAAAGCTTGAAAAGCTCCCCCTTAAACAATGCTATATATTTAACATGAATATGAGAAACTATGTAAGCATACAAAAATCATTTTTAAAACAAAGTCATCACCATAAATAAGAAACTCAAACATGAACCAAATATTAAAACAACTAAGAAAACTTAGTATTTCTCCAAACTCATACATTTTTCTCCCCTTTTTGTCATACATCAAAAAGGGTTAAAACAAAAAGAAATCTAACACATATTAAAAACCAAAACAAAACAAACTAAGATACTTTAAGTATCAATTTTACAAACATTTAATTCACCACAAATAAAAGAAAATCTTGCATAATCTAAAGGTTTTGTGAAAATATCCGCAAGTTGAAAATCGGTTGAAACAAAATCTATATCAATGTCACCTTTTTCAAAGTGATCTCTAAGAAAATGATATCTAATGTCTATATGTTTGGTTTTACTATGTTGATTAGCATTTTTGGTCATGTGAATAGCACTAGTATTATCACAATAAATTTAACATGATCAAAATGTAAATCAAAATCGAGAAGAGTATGTTTCATCCAAAGTACTTGTGCACAACAAGCTCCGGCTGCTACATACTCCGCCTCGGCAGTTGATAGGGCTACACTATTTTGCTTTTTGGAAGACCAAGACACAAGACAATTACCTAAGAATTGGCATGTTCCACTTGTACTCTTCCTATCTACCCTACAACCGGCATAGTCGGCATCCGAATAACTAGTCATGGTAAATTGGTTAGTTTTGGATACCACAAACCTAAATCAATTGTGCCCTTAAGGTACCTAATTATGCGTTTTACCGCAATTAAGTGTGATTCCTTAGGACATGATTGAAAACGTGCACATAAACATACGGAAAACATTATATCCGGCCTACTAGCCGTAAGATAAAGTAAACTACCAATCATGCTACGAAATAATTTGATGTCTACTTCCTTACCTTGTTCATCCTTGTCAAGTTTTGTAGTGGTTGCCATGGGAGTCTTTGCTACTTTGGATCCTTCAAGCCCGAACCTCTTGATGAGTTCTTTGGTGTACTTGGCTTGGTTGATGAATGTCCCATCACTACGTTGCTTGATTTGAAGTCCAAGAAAGAAGTTGAGCTCCCCCATCATAGACATCTCAAATTCCCTTTTCATGCATGATTCAAAATTCTTGCAAAGAGAAACATTAGTAGATCCAAAAATAATGTCATCAACATAAATTTGAACTATGAGGATATCTTGATCTACATGTTTGGTAAATAATGTTTTATCCACTTTTCCTTTCTTAAAATCATTTGAAATCAAAAATGAAGACAATCTTTCATACCAAGCCCTAGGGGCTTGTTTTAAACCATATAGTGCTTTATCTAATTTATAAACATAATTAGGGTGTGTAGGATCAACAAACCGGGGGGTTGTTCAACATACACCTCCTCATCAATATAACCATTAAGAAAAGCACTCTTTACATCCATTTGAAATAACTTAAAATCTTTAAATGAGGCATATGCTAAGGTCATCCGTATGGCTTCGAGCCGTGCTACGGGTGCAAAGGTTTCTTCAAAATCAATCCCTTCGATTTGAGTGTAACCTTGGGCAACTAACCTAGCCTTGTTTCTAACTACATTACCCGATTCATCCAACTTGTTCTTAAAGATCCATTTAGTGCCAATAGTTGGTCTATCTTGGGGCCTAGGAACAAGGTGCCAAACTTGATTGCGCTCAAATTGATTGAGCTCCTCTTGCATTGCAAGCAACCAATATGAATCGGCCTCGGCCTCGAGGACATTTTTAGGTTCTATGTGTGAAATAAAAGCAAAATTACCACAAAAATCTTGAATCTTAGAGCGAGTGGTTACCCCTTTTGATACTTCACCTATGACGAGGTCCTTGGGATGATGAGGATTGAATCTCCAATCCTTTGGTAGTGGTTGAGAAGGCTCCTCTTCATTTGCTTGATGTTCATTTCCTTGAGCCTTTTCCACTTTGGCTTCACTTCCATCACCATCCTTTGGCTTGTCTCCCATGGTAGAAGCATCCTCCAAGGTCACTTTCTCCAAGCCTTCATCTAAAGCATCAATTTCTACACAATTCTTAACAAACTTGTTAGATTCCTCAAATTTAACATGAATAGATTCCTCAATAGTCAAAGTTGACCTATTGAAGACTCTATAAGCCTTACTAGTATTTGAGTAACCTACAAAAATAGCCTCATATGATCTAGCATCAAATTTTCCCAAATTAATATTTGTATTTAAAACAAAACATTTGCAACCAAACACTTTGAAATAAGAAACATTAGGTTTTCTAGAAAAATACATCTCATAAGAAGTCTTAGTAGTATTTTTACATAGGAAAACACGATTTGCAATGTAACATGAAGTATGAACGGCCTCGGCCCACAAATAATGTGGTAGACCATATTCATTTAGCATAGTCCTAGCCATCTCTTGTAAAGTACGATTTTTCCGCTCAACTACTCCATTTTGTTGTGGAGTTCTAGGACAAGAAAGTTCATGTTTTATTCCATGTTCCTCACAAAAGGTGGTAAAGGGAAGGTTAATGAACTCACCTCCTCTATCACTTCTTATTTTAATTATTGAGGAGTCATTTTCCTTTTCAACTCTTTTCTTAAAGGCTTGAAAATATGAAAAGGTTTGACTTTTATGTTCAAGAAAATAAACCCAAGTAAAACGCGAAAAATCATCTACTAAAACATAAGCAAATCTACTCCCACTTAAACTTTTGGTTTGTGTAGGGCCAAATAAATCCATGTGGATTAGCTCTAATGGACGTGATGACATGATATCCTTAATTGATTTGAATGAGGACTTAGTTTGTTTCCCAAATTGACATGCGTCACAAACTCGGTCCTTTTCAAAGTTCAATGAAGGAATACCCTTCACCATTTCCTTAGAGTTAAGCCTAGAAATATGGTCAAATGAAACGTGGCCTAATCTCCTATGCCACAACCAAGAGTCGTCATCGAGGGCTTTTAAACAAGTAATATTACAAGACATATTTAACATATCAATCATGTAAACATTGCTTTCACGAAAACCGGAAAATACACAAACATTAGAAGTTCTATCAATCACTTTACAAGAAACATTATCAAAAACAACATCAAAACCTTTATCACAAAGTTGACTAACACTCAAGAGATTATGCTTGAGGCCATCAACTAAAACTACATTTTCTATTAAAGGAGAGGTGCCAAGTTTTACATTACCAATACCGATGATTTTACCCTTGGCGTCATCTCCGAAGGTGACGGTGCCACCTTCATGATATCTTGATAGGGTTGCAAAGTTATTGATGTCCCAAGTCATATGCCTTGAGCAACCGCTATCAAGATACCACAAACCTCTACGTCGTTGGGCTTTGGAAAGTACCTACATCATTTAAAACAATAGTTGATTTTGGTACCCAAACTTTCTTGGGTCCTTGAAAGTTAGTGTTACGAACCCAAACATTATGATGTGATGCACTTAGTCTATCATAGCAAAAATTAGCTAAGTGTCCTTTCCTTCCACAATGTGAGCATGAGTACACTTTTCTATACATGAATGCATGATGTGTATGTGTAGTAGTGTGAGCATGCTTTTGGGGTTTGCCATGTTGTTTAAGTTGTGTAGCATGAACATGAGCATGAGCATTTTTCTTTGGGGCTTGTTTCTTAGGAAACATAGCCTCAATCTTCTTTTTATCAAATTCACTACACTTTTTCAAAACAACATCTAATGAGTCTAATCTTTCCTTAAGCATGGCAATCTCATTAGAATCAATTAGTGGGGCCTTACCCTTGCAAGAAGTCTTATATTTTTCAAAATCATTTTTAGTAGTGGTCAAGGTGGAAACTAAATTATCCTTTTCTTTTGTAAGATTTACAACTTGAATACTAAGTGATTCATTATCCTTTTTCATTTTCAAATACTTTTTCTTCATGAAATCATAATTTTGAGAGAGTTCCATAAATGCTTCACTTAACTCATCCATGGATAAATCTTCATCAAGAAAAGTTGGGGGGGTTACCTTGCTTGTGCTCTCATTTGCCATGAAGCACATATTGGCGGTGTCAATCTCCTCCTCGGATTCACTTTCGTCATCCCATGTTGCTTTCATAGCCTTTTTCTTGTATGGCTTCTTGGATGAAGATGGCTTTACTTTGTCCGGACACTCCGCTACTATGTGTCCCGGCTTTTGGCAATTAAAGCAAATGATCTTCCTTTCTTCCTTGCCTCCTTGCCATCTCCTTCTTCCTTGGAACTTTGCCTTGTTGTACATCCTCCGGACATTTTTGACTAGAAGTGAGAGCTCCTCGTCATCTTCTTCTTCGTCATCTTCGTCGGAGTAGGTAGCATGACTTTTGAAGGCAATGGTCTTCTTTTTGGTAGGTGCCATGTCCTCTCTTGCCTTTCTCTCCATCTCATGGGTCTTCAAGTTACCAATGAGTCCAATGAGCTCAATCTCATCTTTGTCATTGAGTTCCTTCAATGTTGTAGCTTTCACTTCCCATGATGGAGGGAGAGCCCGGATGATCTTTCTCACCCTTTGGTCATTGTTGATTTCTTCACCTAGAGAAGCAAGACCATTAGTAATCTTTGTAAACTTAGTAACCATATCATCTATGGTTTCATTCTCTTGCATGCAAAAATTTTCATATTGGGACCGAAGAAGGTCTATCTTGGCCCTCTTCACTTGTGATGTCCCCTCATGTGTTACTAGCAAATGGGTCCAAATCTCATAGGCGGATTTGCAATGGATGACTCTAGCTATGTCATCATCATTGAGGGCTTGTAGGAGTGCATAATGAGCCCTAGCATTGGCATCAAACTCCTTGGTCTCAATTTCGGACCAAGTGGATTCATCACCGGGGGTACACTAAATTGTTTAGTCACGGCCTTTGCAACTCGACTACCTAGAGATTGCAAGAAAACGGTCATCTTAACCTTCCATATGGGAAAGTTAAGTCCATCAAACTTAGGTGGGGTCTTAATTCCATCGGCCATGTTTACTATGTGGAAATGAATGAAGTGATTAGCAATATAAGGATCTCTCTAAGGTTGTTAAGCCAAATCCTAGAGTCCAGGCTCTGATACCAATTGAAATACACCTAGAGGGGGGGTGAATAGGTGTAATTGCTAATCTAATGCTCTTTTTAAATTTTACTTAAGTGAGTGATGCAACGATCTCTCAAAACACGACTAAGAGCCGAATACCCCTTGCGAGGTTCTGAACTCCTTCCTCCCAATTCCCCTTAAATGGGTTAGAGGTGCGCAATGCAACCGTGTTGTATTGAGGTGTGATCGAACAATTCCAAGTATGAAATGCGATGATGAAATGCACACAAGTATTGTAGCAAGAAATATTGAAGGCAAGTAAAATAAACAAGTAAGGATAGCACAAATAAAAGTTAGTTCACAAGCAATAAATTGGAAGTAATTGAAGCAAGAAATTAAGCAAGAGGAACGCCAAGCCAATCGCAAACAAAGTGATTTGTTTCGAGGTTCGAGCCCGTAGCTCTAGTCCCCGCCTTCACCTCCGTGAAGGGTTTCCACTATCCCCTTAGGATCCCGTACAAGTTAGGCCTCCAAAGACCTCAAGCCCGTAGCTTCACCTTACAAAGAAATTCCCCTTAGGAACTTGTCTCCACAAGAACAAAGAATTACAAATTGGTGATCTCAACTAGACCACAACACTCTTTCTCTTTTACAAACACTCTCACACTTTTACAACTTCACCTATAGAAAGAATATGAAATTTTTGGCTCAATGAAGTGTTTGTGAGAAAAGCTTCAGTTGTAGAGTGATATTAAGAATCAAACAACAACTGAAAATCAAACTTAAAAGAATGGAAATGAAAGCTTTAAACTATTTTTCTCTTTCTCTTGAAAATAATGAAAACTTGTATTTTTCTTGGTAAATAACTAAGGCCTATTCCCCACTATTTATAGGGAGAGAATAGGTTAAAACCCTGATTTTTCCTGCTAAAATCTTCTGCAAAAGCACCCCAACAACTCCTAAAAACTCTGCTAAAGAGAAACCCAAAAACAGTTTTTCAGAAATGCCCAAAGAGGAAAGAGCCGTTGGGCTTATTGCAGGCTTACCGGTCGACTGCCGGTCGACCGGTGCTCTGCTGGCAAAAGAGCCGTTGAGGCTCCGGTCGACTGCCAGTCGACCGATCACACAGAAGGAAACACAGTTTCCTTCTATCGGTCGACCGACCCAGTCGACCGAAAGATACAGAGAGCAGACCACAAAAATCAGTCGACCGATTTTTTTAGGGTCGGTCGACCGGCAGACATGCACAGCCTCGTGCATGTCTGGCCACAGCAGCCGGTCGACTGATATTTAGGGTCGGTCGACCGGTATGCCTGGAAAACAGTTTTCTGGGCAGATTTTTGAGTTAGAAAAATTTGTAAAAATTCTTTAAAAATCTTAAGCTAAGTGTTATGCTGAAAATAGTTTATATACATGTATTTAAACAAGTTTTGAAGATATAAGGCTTTGGGTACATGTATGTATAAACTAAGGCATAAACCTAGAAATAAATATTTTGAAAACATAGAAACATACAAAACAAATGTGTGTGCAAATCCTAGAGCCAAAATTTACATATCCTATCTTTAACAAAAACTACACTTACAAGCTTCTAGGTCTTCAAGACTTCAACATGGGCAATCTTCACTTGATCTTCAATATTGCACTTTGAGCCCAATTTGACTTGTCTTGAATCCAATAGCTTGTATTTGAGTCCAAAATCTTTGTATATGAGTGAGAGTACTTCTAGAATGATAATAAACCTGAAACACACTTTAAACAACAAATGATATTAGTACAAATAACTAATATGTTTTGTAATCATCAAAATACACTAAACATGGGTTGATTGTAACCTTGGGCCAACAAGAATGTGCTTTGGCATTTGAGCAGTTGAAGCAGAGACTCATTTCAGCTCCGATCTTGAAGACTCCCTCAGGGAGAGGAGGGATGGTCATATTCTGTGATGCATCAGGGAAAGGCCTGGGGTGTGTGCTTATGCAACATGATCATGTTATAGCATATGCATCTAGGCAACTGAAGCCTCATGAGCGGAACTACCCAACTCATGACTTGGAGCTAGCAGCTGTTATATTTGCTTTGAAGATTTGGAGGCATTATCTTCTGGGAGATAAGGTGTTGATATACACGGATCACAAGAGCCTCAAGTATATTTTCTCACAGAAGGAGTTGAACATGAGGCAGAGGCGGTGGCTGGAGCTGATGGCGGACTATGATATTGACTTGCAATACCATCCAGGTAAGGTCAATACAGTACCGGATGCACTGAGCAGGATGCCAGAGAATAGGGTGCTTGTCCAAATCACTCAGCAGAAGGAGTTGATTCAGGACATTATCAGATTGGACTTGATGTTGGTTCGAGGAGCTGAGGAGGCAGGACAGCTCATGGCTTTGCAGATTCAGTCAACATTAATAGATGAGATCAAGGAAGCTCAGAAGGAAGATCCCAGATTGCAGCAGTTCCGAGCTCAGGTAGAGGCTGGATTGAGGACTGATATCAGTATTCATCCGGATGGTGCCTTATATTTTGGTAGCAGACTTTGTGTTCCCCAAGGAGAGGTTCGGCAGAAGATTTTGGCAGAGGCTCACAGTTCAGCATATTCCATACACCCAGGGGGAAACAAGATGTATCAGGATATGAAGAAGCAGTTTTGGTGGAATGCTATGAAGAGGGAGATAGCCCAGTTTGTTGCCAAGTGCTTGGTTTGTCAACAGATAAAGATTGAGCATCAGAGGACGGCGGGACTTCTGCAACCTTTACCGATTCCCGAGTGGAAGTGGGAGCACATTACCATGGATTTTGTTACGGCATTGCCTCGAAGTCCTAAAGGTAATAATGCTGTGTGGATAATCATTGACCGTCTCACCAAGTCAGCTCACTTTATACCATTCATGGTGGGACAGTCAACAGAGGTCTTGGCAGACAAGTACTTGAAGGAGATAGTTCGTCTACATGGAGTTCCTGTTAGTATTGTATCAGACCGAGACACCAGATTCAGATCTCATTTCTGGGAGAGTCTCCAAGAAAGTCTAGGGACTCGTCTGAAATTCAGTACATCATATCATCCTCAGACAGACGGACAATCTGAGAGGACTATCCAGATTCTTGAGGATATATTGAGGGCCTGCATGATTGAATTCCAGGGATCATGGGAAGACCATCTTCACTTGGCGGAGTTTTCTTATAATAACAGTTATCAAGCAAGTATCAAGATGGCACCATTTGAAGCATTGTATGGGAGGAAGTGTAGGTCTCCGATTTGTTGGGATGAAGTCGGTGAGAGGAGACTTTTGGGGCCAGAGATTCTGATTCAGACCACAGAGAAAGTCAGAATCATCAGGGATCATCTCAGGACAGCTCAGAGTCGGCAGAAGAGTTGGGCTGACACTCCGAGAAGGCCATTGGAATTCTAGACAGGAGATCATGTATTCCTGAAGATATCTCCTACCAAGGGAGTAATCCGGTTCGGTACTCGTGGAAAGCTTAGTCCGAGATATATCGGCCCATTTGAGATTTTGGACCGAGTGGGAGATGTGTCTTATAGATTGGCATTACCGCCATCTTTGGACGGAGTTCACAATGTTTTCCACGTGTCACAGTTGAGGAAGTATGTGAAAGATGATAGCCATATCCTGGATCACTCCGAACTGGAACTACAACCGGATTTATCATATCAGGAGCAGCCGATGGCCATTGTGGATAAAAGTGTCAAGACATTGAAGAACAAGGCTATACCATTAGTGTTGGTGTCTTGGAACAGGCATGCACCAGGAGAGGCCACGTGGGAGCGAGAAGATGTCATCCGTGAGCGTTACCCTCATCTCTTCACAACTTGATTGGTAAGACTCTTCCTTCTTATTCCGATTCTTGTTCTTATCCTTATTCTTATCTACCGTTATCTTCCTTCTTGTCCTTATTTATCTGTTCCCTTTCACTTTACGAAATTTCGAGGACGAAATTTTTGTAAGGTGGGTAGATTGTAATACCCCGTTCCCGGAATACGTACTTAGTTGCGTATTCAGTTTCCCTATCGTATTTTTTCCGAATTACTTTCTGTATTCGACCGATTTCAGTTCCAAATGTCATTTTCCTGTACTTTGGATTTTATATGATTTTCCGGAATTTTCCTGAAATTAATTAAATATTTTCAAAACCGGTGTCGACCAGTGCCGCTGATCGATTCTCAGATTTTTATCTTGTAAATAGTTAGGAATTTCTAGAAGATCCTTTAGACATTATTTCTTAGAATCATATTTTCTATCTAAATACTTTTTCTGAGAATTTTATGAATTTATGAAAATTCCAACGGAGTCGGTAGATAACTGATTCCGGGATTTTTAATTTTAAAACTGTAAATTATTTCTTCAAACGAATTGCACCATGAGCCTTCAAATATTATTCTTGATTTTTGGTAAAATTTTCAGGTCATTCCGAGATACTTGAATTTCGGACATTTTTCAATAATTGCAAAATTCCACAATTTCCACCTCATTTCCCACCCACTTTCCATCTAATCCCACTCATTCTCTCTCTCTCCCATAGCCGGCCAAGTGGCCAGGTGAGGGACACCTCACCCCCTCCTTTTTGCAAGAAAACCCCTCACTTCTATCTTAATTCCAACCCCTTTACAAAATCTCCAATCCTATAAATACATTTTCCTTTACACTTTAATCCTTTTCTTCCTCATTTCAACACTAGAGAGAAGAACTCTCACCAACCCTCTTCTTCCTCAACCACAACCCTAGCTCCAAGAACTCCCCAAGCTCTTCACCTCCAGCTCAAGTCACTTCTTTGGAGCTTGGATCGTAGCTCTCTTCGTCGTCAAGGATCAATTAGGAGCTAACCATCAACCACACTCCTTCCGGACTCGTAGAGCTTCAATCAAACGGTTCCAAGTGAGTATTTCACTCACCAAGACTTGAATTAGCCCTAAAACACTTGTATCTACACCTCTTGTACACCTAGGTCACCAAAAACCATGAATTGAACCATCAAACACAATTTCCAGAAAATCTGTTCTGTCACTGTTTTCCCACGATTAGTCGACTTACCCTAGGAGCTAGTCGACTAGAACACTTAGCTGAAACTTAGCTTTTCTGAAAAACACAGTATTAGTCGACTTACCCCAAATATCAGTCGACTAATCTTTTCTGGACCTAAATCTCAACTCTCTGGAAATCCCTATTAGTCGACTCCTGAATCCTCCTAGTCGACTAATCCTCCCTGGACCAGAAATCCAACTTTCTGTATCAACAGACTTAGTCGACTTAAATATCTGTTAGTCGACTGGAGACCCCTATTAGTCGACTAACCCTTACCCCTAGTAAACTAATTCTGACTGTGTGTCATAGTTAATTTCTGTTCTGAATTTGGTTCTTATACTTGTTATATGTGTATTATATCTTGCTTGTTCATGCTTCAATACTGGCTCTACATGACCTGTTACTGGATGGATGTATCTCTTATTATCTCATGACTTATTATTGCATATACTCGTTTCATGACATGTTAAATAGTAATATCACCACTTATCATGCCATCTCTTAAAACTAAGCATGATACACTTGACTTTTACATAAAAAGCACCAACTTACATATGGGTCGGGGGAAATATGCGGATATCGATACGTGTTCGTGTTTACAGTGGTAGTAGGTATATTGTACAATCATATTCCGGTCTAACCTGCGGTACACCAGGGGACCGAGGGGAGTGCTTGCTCCCTATTCCTGAATCAGTCATGACTAAGGGCATACATAAGACCCTCCTGAATAGCCTAGCGGCTGGCTTCCGTCACCAAGCAACGGAACAATCCTGGACCGTTATCCCGGGCATGTACGGGGTCCACTGTAAACATAGTTCGTCGATACCCCCGCTGTTTCCAATAACAACCTTGAGTTACTAGGATATGGATCTATGTGCGCTGGGACGCTGGGTCACATAGCTAGATATCACAGTAAAGCAAGTAATAATAACAATAGACTAGAGCTATGCATTCATTCCTTTCTGACTTCAGTTATATATGCTTTCCTTACCTGTTGGTTTATATTCATTAGACCGTTCCAGTTTTCTTTATTCATGTATCCTAGCCATTTGGCCATATATATTGTTCATTGTTATATGTCTTGATCCCTTGGATTTGCATATTCAGATCCCGAGGCTTGGGTCAAAGTGGAGCCATCCACTGAAGATCAGGCTTTCTTTAGTGAGCAGGCAGATTAGCTCCGGTCCTCGTGCCAGACTCTCTCCTTTTGTCTCACGGGATCTCCATCCTACTCGTGAGCTTTTTGTATACATATTGTATATATCCCTTTTGGACTTGGTTATGATTTAATGCACTCGTCATGTGTAATACTTTATAATATCCTGTGATAACTTTGTATGTGTACTTCTTGTGTTGGCATATGTATGGATACCACGCTTTGTCTGTGTACTCTGTTTCTTGTTGTACTTTTATGCTTAGCGTATATACGTGGGGACAAGTTATGACCTACGTATATACGTCGCAGTGACGTCCCCGTATCTGTGGAATCGGGGCGTTACATATAGTGTAAAATCCTTCATGTGGTGAAGGCCGGGACGTAGAGCGTAGCTTGAACCTCGAAACAAATCTCCCATGTTTGCTATTATTTATTCTCTCTTTCTGCTCTCTTAACTCACTTCTTACTATTTCATACTAATATATTCTATTTCATATTGCAATATATACTCTTGCACCATTATTACTTGTGTTGAGATTATTACTTGGTAGTTTGTTAGAGATAGTTTTTAATTCCGTATTATTTGCCATCATCCTATAGCCATAACCTATTCACCCCCTTCTTGGGGATTTAAAATTGGTACCAAAGCCTAATCCCTAGTCTTTAGTTTAACCACCTTGGGGAGATCCTTTCTTGGCTATATTTGTTATTCATTTGCACACTTGTTTGTATTCGTAGCATATCACGACTTTCAAGTCCCCACCCAAATTTGATAGGTTGAACTTCCCTATATGAAAGGTCAATTGGTCCTATTTTTTAAGTCCTTAGGAATTAGAATAGCCAAGGCCATTACCAAGGTATTTACTGAACCTCATGGTGATGAGGATATATGATTCGAAACAACCGTCAAGGACTATGAAATAAGTGCCAAAGCACAATATGCATTGACACAAGTATTAAAAAAATGATAATATTTCTTGTCTGATTAATTACAAATCCGCATATGAAACGTGGAATGATTTGATTATTACTTATGAGGGTACATCCCAAGTAAAAAAATTCAAGATTGATCTTTTATGCTCACAATATGAAAACTTTTACAAGCTTGATAATAAAAATATTTATGAAATGTTCACTCTTTTACCAAGGTTACTAATTGGTTGTCTTCTTTAGGTGACTCTATTGACAATGACCAAAAAATAAAAAAATTATTAGAGCTCTCCCCAAATCATGGGAAGTGAAGGCTATAAACCTTAAAGGAGCTCAATGATAAGAAAGAAATTGACTTTTTCGGGTTCATAGAAAATCAAAGGAGCTCAATGATAAGAAAGAAATTAACTTTTTCGGGTTCATAGAAAATCGCAAGACCCACGAGATAGAGATAAAAGTATGAGAAGAAATCTATCGCCTTTAGAACATCCCCATCCATACCGGAAGAAGAAAACTCCATAGATGAAAATGAAGAAGAAAACTTCACTATGCTCATTAGAAAGATGGGCAAGACGTTCTACAAAAAAGAAATAAAGAGCAACTTTCGAAGGTCAAGACAACAAGAAAATTTTGAAAGAAAAAGGGAGGAGATGGGTCCTTGCTATCATTGCAAGAAGACGGGTAATCTTATCACGGATTGCCCCTCAGTACAAACTAGTACCTCCAAGAAAGTACACAAGAAGAAGAAAGCCATGGTGGTCACTTGGGACGATTCGGGAACTGAATCCAAATATGAAGTTGACACCGCAAACGTTTGCTTCATGGAAAATGGTGATGAAGTATCTAAGGTAAAATTTGAAACCTCTCCTGATGAAGATAACTTGACTATGGATGAGCTTGCTAGATTTTTTTTTTTTTTTTTGAGGACAAGAACGTATGAGATTTCAAAAATTCAAAATAAGAAACTGAAAAAGAAAATAAATTTTTGAAAAATAATTTGGATATTGTTATCAAAGAGAAAAAAATGATTTGACAATTTGTTTCTAAAAAACCAAAAAGAATTTTGATGATCACAAACTTATTTGCAAGAGTGATAGGTAGTAAAAAGTGCATATTTATCATCACATTTACCATCATATTTTCCTATTTATTCTTTTATTAAACACTACTACTAATGTTTTATTGTTTAATGTGTGCAGGCCTTGAGTAATTAAAAAAATAAATAAATGAAGCCAATTAAAGCCCAAAAGCCCAAAAAGTCCACAAGCCCACATGTAATATTAATTGTAGTAATTTAGAAGTTTCTACCTTATCTAACCTAATCTAAACTTGGATTTTAAAATCTAAGGGAGGAAGAGGAAGGATAAAATAGAACTCCTAATTGCTAAAGAGAAGGATAAAGTGGGACTCCTAATTGCTAAAGAGAAGGATAAAGTGGGACTCTTGCTATTCAAATCTAGAGGAGGAGAAAGATATAACAAGATGAATCATCATTCTAATTAAGGATAGAGATGGACTTCTATTTGAACCAGGTTGCTTGCACCGCAAGATGAAGATAAAGGAGAGAAAATCTGAATTTAATTCGGATTCAGACTGGACACCCTTTAATATTTCAATCATAACTTTCTCTATCAAAACTCAAATTTGATTATTCAAGATGCTCCAGAAAGAATACTTGAAGGACTACAACTCTTATGTTAATCAAACTTTTCAATTCAGTCGACTGATAAGTCATATTCAGTGATGAACATTATAACAAGTTACAGGACAGAATTGAACTTCTACGGATAGGTCAAAACAAGTTTGGAGATAAAAGAAGAATTCAAATTCAGAGATATTTTGCTTCTCCTATCTTCATACGCTTCTCATCCTTCTAGTTTTCTCCTATAAATACCCCTGTATAGCAACAGAGGAAGGGCAGCTCTGAGAGGCTCAAATTTAGGGTTTCCTTTAAATCCTCTTTTCTTTTCAAATTTCTTATATTTTCGTTTTTGTTATTTTGAAGAAGAAGAGCTTTGTAATTGGCCGGTGACATCCAATAAAAAGATTCTTTATTCTTTTTACTTTTCTTATTTTGCAATTTAATTTATTTTTCTGCTTTAGCTCATTTGTTTTTCTTCTTTTAATTTTCATGCAATCTTTCTTATTCATAATAAAAATTAAAAATAAAAATAAAAATATGTTTAACTAATTAAAACTTATAGTTTTCTAATCTCTGGATCAACTCTAGTTTAGTTAAAAGATGAATTGATTGATATCTATTATTAAAAACCCTAGGATTAAAATTGGTTTTCTTGAAGATAAATTAATAATTGAGTTTAACTAATTTAAGTTGCACTTCTTAAATGGTTATTCATAGTTCGTATCTAAGTACTTTGATAGCATAATGTTAAGTAGACTTTTCTTATGCTATGCTTTAAAATTAGGATCAATTATAGTTTGATTTTTATTAGTGCACATGAATTAGAGTTTACAACATTGTTATTCATCTTTCTTGATTCTCAACCCTAGGGTAGATAATTCTTTATTCAATATGATGTTTATTCTTCTAGAATAATACTTTGGTTGTGATAGATGATTAGTAAACTATACTTCTAAAACTATTTTTTTCAATCAATACCCCTTTTTTCTAAGATAACTGTTAGAGAAAATCGTTCCGAAAAGCTTCTATTGCATTCCTCCCTGTGGATTCAACCTGCATAGCTCTTGCTACCATGGATATATTGTGGAAGACAGAGACACGCATCCATCTAGATAACATCCTTCTAACCCTTAAACTATATCTCTATTTTTTCTCAATCAAATTTTGGTGCCGTTGCCGGGGAGGGAACGGTACGATATTCTCTAAAAAAACTAATTATTTATTTTTTTCTGTTTGCAGGATCTGATAACAGGAAAAATAGCTGCAGCTAAGGACATATAGCAACCGTGCCTCTGCCCTAGAAGGCAGAGCAGCAGAGCCTACATCTAGCAGCGCAAACGAAGCAATAGCCGTGGATCAGCGGCTATAGTAGTGAATTTCTGACTGAATTTTTTCAGGTTTCTGCAAATTGCAAGTTATGTTTACTGCTCTGATAAGTTTTCTCTGTAATCACCCTACATACTGCTAACTAATTAACAGTAACCTATTAGTTGATAAATAAAAAAATTAGACTCTTGCATCATAGACACGTGTCTATTTAATATTGTTAATTTTTGTTGAAGAGTACTGGAGACAAGGTACGTTCGCATTGCATATAGACTAGGAAGCACCCTTGGCTGATTTACTGTTTTTGGGTGACTACTTGTTTATTCTCTTTCTCTTTACACGTGCACTAAATCAATTTAAGGCAAAACTCATAAACAAGATAAGGTGGGGATTTCATCACCCTTCCTTAGCCCACAAATCATCTTCGCCACACTCACAAACCTAACCCTAAAATAAAAATTGACTAGACGTTGGCCTTAGGTTAACTCGGACTCATTAGGAGATTGGCTGAAGAAGGAAGTTGTTCGGAATTAACTCTTGCCAAATCGGTGCCTAGGAAGGAGATTAAGGGCCGAAAGCCCGAAGATTGGTCCTTACTTAATTAAGGAACGTCTTTGACGGATAACCTCCCACCAACCTTGCCACCTACCTGGCCGATTAACTTGTGGTTAAGGTCAGCAATATACCTCCTAAAGGCAGTCTAAAGTTAGGAGTTGTCTAGGTCCAGGTTTACCCTAACTTAGGTTAGATGTTTTTTCCTTTTTGTTTGTTTGCTTATTTGTTTTTCTTTGTTTGTGTGATATGGCTTATAACAATAATTCTTCCAATTTTAATGGTAATTCATATTACACCCCTACCTCTTTTTCAGATATTACCAACCCGGCATATCATAACTTTAACCAACCTAGTGTGCCGGAGTGGTCTTATCAAAATCAATATAATCCATGTCCCCAATCTTATGACCATAATTTCCAAAAAATCAATGGGGATTCACCTCCCCAAGTCTAATTTTCAACTAACTTGTCCCCCTTATCCACCTTGTTCACAATATTTTCAAAATTCATACTCACAACCACCAGTTCAAAATAGAAAACCATCAATGTTGGAAATGATGGAAATGAGTATGTATGAGTCCAAGCAACAATCACAAAATAGAAAACCTTCAATCCTGGAAATGATTATGCGTGAGTCCAAGCAACAATCACAGAATCTGACAGACTCACAATTTCACCACGAATTTCACAACACTTCATCTTTTCAAGTCCAATCACAACAAAACGATGAACCAATCGATTATGAAAAGATTGTTGGATCGTTGAGATAAGGACTAATTGCGAAATTATCTCTTGTAGGCAACTATAGATCTGAAATAACTCAAGTCAACACAAATCTAAAACTAGAAGGATTAGCGTTAAGTAAATAAACAAAATAAATAACTTGCATGTAAAGGAAAACAAATCTCAGAAATTGACAAACGCAAACAAAGAGATTTATCCTGGTTCGGTCCTTGTGACCTACATCCAGTCCCCAAGCCACCAGCTTGAGATTTTTCTTTAACCTTGATTTTGCAACCCAAAATCAATACACCATGTACACCACTTGACAAATCTCCTTCGCCAAATGTGTACACCTTCTCTTCCACCAAGAGAACACCTTCTCTTCCACCAAGAAAATACCTGCACCTTGTACAACTGCCTCTACAACCAAGAAGCCTCCTGTGTACAATGATTTGCTTTGAGAATTACAATACTTTTCCTATAGCCTTGGTACTGAATGTGTATGTGGACAAGGTTCAGTATAGGAAACAAGAACTTCAGAGAATCTTCACAATGGAAATGTCTTTTGGTGAAGAACTGAAGTGGGAAAAACAGTTTTCAGGTTTGCAGATTTTTGGCTTTGGAAAACTGATAAAATCTCTTGATTTTTGGCCTTTGGACTAACTACCCCTTATATAGCTGAAGACTAGGGTAAGTTAGGGTAGTTACAGGTGCATTTCAAATGTTTGAAACGTTGAAAAACGTTGCACAAAAGACCAGATAATGAAAACTGTCCAACAGTCAGAACTGCCTATTAGTCGACTTGCCCATAGAGTTAGTCGACTAACCTAGGCAAAATTCCTTCTATTAGTCGACTATGTTTGGCTATTAGTCGACTATGTCATGAAACGTTGGATTGACAGTTTCAGAATAACTGATTCAAGTCGACTGCAACTAACAATTAGTCGACTTGACCAGGGATTAGTCGACTAGGGGAATTCTATAAGTCGACTAGAAAAATGAATTAGTCGACTTGGTTTACTGTCGGTCGACTAATTGATCAAACAGAGAGTTGGGTCAATTTCTGGACACAGGATTAGTCGACTTGGGTTTGGGTTAAGTCGACTAGTCAATGGGTTAGTCGACTTATAAAGGACTTCAAGTCGACTAATGGACCAAAGAAGTGTGTGTTTGTGTCAAGGCTTTTACACTCTATTCCACATATACAACCCACACTCTATCAACTCTTCTTGGCACATCTTGATCATGTAGGACTCTTGATTCGTCATGTGTTAGAGCTCCAAATGAATTGATCTTCACAAACGTCTTCATCGAAATAGGTTCCAACATTCTCCCCTTTTTTGATGACGACGCTTTGTGTGCACAAGTTCTCCCCCTGCAGAAAATATGTTATCTTTTCCTCCCCCTGCAGAAATGGGTTATAACAGATAGAGAAATATTTTGTTCTCCCCCTGCAACAAATATATTAGTACATATATACATAGTTGATCTTTTAAAAATTTTTTTTTTTTTATATGGTACCTGCAAGATAAACGTTAGTTGGTACAAATATATAAAAGATCATATCTAACCTTTAGGACTCCAAATCCATTTAGAATTTGGTTTCCACCTGTTAGTATATACATAATTGCAAGAATCACATATATCATGCATGTATGAAGCAATATATGTATTTTTATCATAAACATTTAAGTTCTTTGGAATCCATATAAACTTACTTTTCTTAGTCTTACTTTTTACAAAATAACTATATGGATGATTATAACATGAAGATTTTGCAATAAAACCAATACCATGATTATCATGTGACAAATTCTGAAAAGATAATAAAGCATTTAAATTTTCTTTTCCTTTATTAAACTTAGTCACATTTTGCAAAAGATCTTTATATTTATTTTTGAAAACTAACATGTCTTTATCTAATATAGAAATTCTATCATTCAAAGACTTAGTTTCCATTTTCAGAAAAATGTTTTCTTTTATAAACTTCTCATTTTCAGTTTTCAAGAATGATATGACATTTTCAGTTTCATCTTGTTGAGAATTTATAGAAGAACATTGTAATGCATAAACAGAATTTTCCTGTAAAAGTTTCTCATTTTCTTTTAACAAAAATCTGTTTTTCAGTTTTTCATTTTTCAGATTCATAAATAACTCATTAAATGCATCAGAGAGTTCAGAAAACGATACCTCTTCATCGTCTATGGCCATGTAACATAAGTTAACATGTTCAGTGGATTCTTCTTCATCAGAAAATGAGGAATCACTATATTCTGAAGATGCTTCGTAGTTCTTCTTCTTTCTGAACTTCTTACTCTTGTACTTATCTTTCTTCTTGAGCAAAGGGCAATCCATCTTCATATGTACTGGTTTATCACAATTAAAACACTTGAATTTACCTTGCTTTAGAAATTTCCTGAATTTCTTTGAGAGCATTGCCATCTCCTCTTCGTCATCATTGTCCGTGTCGGAAGATGCATGGAAGGCGAGTTCTTTCTTCTTTGAACGGTGTTGTTGTTCGTCCTTCTTCCTTTCTTCTAACTACACTTCATATGCCATTAGATTACCGATTAGGTTTTCTAATGTCATAGTTGAGAGATCATTCGCCTCTTCAATGGCGGTTGTCTTCTTCTCCCATTCTGGTGTGAGTGCACGAAGGATCTTTCGAACTCTTTCAACTTGGGTGTAGTTCTTTCCAAGGGATGTTAATGTATTGGTGATGTCGGTGAATCTTGTAACCATCTCGGATATGGTTTCATTCTCCTCCATTTTAAATAACTCAAACCTGTGGACAAGAACAGATATTTTAGATTCCTTAACTTTACTAGTGCCTTCGTGTATTACCTGAAGAGTATGCCATATTTGATGTGCAGAAGTTGCTGTTGAAACACGGTTGAACTCTTCTTTGGTAAGGGCACAGAATAGAGCATTCATTGCTTTGGCGTCAAGGTTCGCGTTCTTCTTTTGATCTTCACTCCAAGCGTTGTAGTTGGTTGTAGGCTTGGTGTATAATGCTTCTACGATGTTCCAAAGGTCGTAGTTGAGCGATTGCAAGTAGATCTTCATTCTACACTTCCAATAGTTGTAGTTGGTTCCGTCAAATAGCGGTGGACGTTGTGTAGAATGTCCTTCTTTGAATTGGGACGAAGGGAACTCCGTTGCCATCCTCGTATGGTTGTTGCCTTGAACCCGCTCTGATACCAATTGTAGGATCAGAGCGTATACGCCGGTTCAGGGTATGAAATGTGAGGCCGGCTCTGATACCAAATGTAGGATCGTTGAGATAAGGACTAATTGCGGAATTATCTCTTGTAGGCAACTATAGATCTGAAATAACTCAAGTCAACACAAATCTAAAACTAGAAGGATTAGCGTTAAGTAAATAAACAAAATAAATAACTTGCATGTAAAGGAAAACAAATCTCAGAAATTGACAAACGCAAACAAAGAGATTTATCCTGGTTCGGTCCTTGTGACCTACATCCAGTCCCTAAGCCACCAGCTTGAGATTTTCCTTTAACCTTGATTTTGCAACCCAAAATCAATACACCATGTACACCACTTGACAAATCCCCTTCGCCAAATGTGTACACCTTCTCTTCCACCAAGAGAACACCTTCTCTTCCACCAAGAGAATACCTTCACCTTGTACAACTGCCTCTACAACCAAGAAGCCTCCTGTGTACAATGATTTGCTTTGAGAATTACAATACTTTTCCTATAGCCTTGGTACTGAATGTGTATGTGGACAAGGTTCAGTATAGGAAACAAGAACTTCAGAGAATCTTCACAATTGAAATGTCTTTTGGTGAAGAACTGAAGTGGGAAAAACAGTTTTCAGGTTTGCAGATTTTTTGGCTTTGAAAAACTGATAAAATCTCTTGATTTTTGGCCTTTGGACTAACTACCCCTTATATAGCTGAAGACTAGGGTAAGTTAGGGTAGTTACAGGTGCATTTCAAATGTTTGAAACGTTGGAAAACGTTGCACACAAAAGACCAGATAATGAAAACTGTCCAACAGTCAGAACTGCCTATTAGTCGACTTGCCCATAGAGTTAGTCGACTAACCTAGGCAAAATTCCTTCTATTAGTCGACTATGTTTGGCTATTAGTCGACTATGTCATGAAAAGTTGGATTGACAGTTTCAGAATAACTGATTCAAGTCGACTGCAACTAACAATTAGTCGACTTGACCAGGGATTAGTCGACTAGGGGAATTCTATAAGTCGACTAGAAAAATGAATTAGTCGACTTGGTTTACTGTCGGTCGACTAATTGATCAAACAGAGAGTTGGGTCAATTTCTGGACACAGGATTAGTCGACTTGGGTTTGGTTAAGTCGACTAGTCAATGGGTTAGTCGACTTATAAAGGACTTCAAGTCGACTAATGGACCAAAGAAGTGTGTGTTGTGTCAAGGCTTTTACACTCTATTCCACATATACAACCCACACTCTATCAACTCTTCTTGGCACATCTTGATCATGTAGGACTCTTGATTCGTCATGTGTTAGAGCTCCAAATGAATTGATCTTCACAAACGTCTTCATCGAAATAGGTTCCAACAAAGATGCTTGAAGTCATGACTCAGGCTAAAATCACCCGTAATCATGACATAGATCTAATGGTCCAAACTCTCCATTCTCACCATTTGACCATTCCTGATGTCGCTAACCATTCTGTTAGAGCCGAAGAGTCATCTTGTTTTGAAAAACAAGATTCCATTTCAGTACAATCATTTGAACTTGCCCAAACTCCAAACATTGAAAATGACATTGACAGTTTGGCAAGTTATTCGTTTCCTGAAATAGAACTTGAGAATGAATATAATCCTGAACCTCAACTTAATGATTTAGTTCTACTTCCTGATTCAATAATGACTCCAGTGTCTTCACCTGCTTTCAATATTTTTCCCGAGTCAACAATGGATCCTGTGCCAATTCATAATGAAATTGCATCACCCATCTTTGATGATCATCATATTGAACTTGACCAATATCATACTTTTGAAAGTCCCATTAACAATTGGCTAGTTCTCATTTTTATGAAAATGAACTCAATGAGAAATGTGATCTAGATTCTCAAATTTGTGATCCAGTTCAAATTTCTGAATCAATATTGAATCCTGTTTTGTTACCCGATTTGAGTAATATTTTAGAGTCAGTTTTGATTCTCACACCTGTTATTGTTGAACTTGAATCACCAATATTAAGTCACATTCTACTGTGGGAAAATGAATGTGGACTTGCGTTTCAACTTCTTGATTTGGACCCACTTCCTGAACCAATCTCGACTCCTGAACCTTTACTTGATTTAAGTCACTTTCTTGAGTCGGTATTAGATCACGTACTTCCTGAGTCCAAGTCAATCATTCCATCTTTTCACACTCCATTTTGGGACAAGACGGTTGATAAAGTTGACTCCGAAATTAATTATGGAATTTGAAAATTAGATTGAGTTAATTTTTAATAAAAAATGTTCATACATACATCATTTTAGTGGGTTATACAAGAGAGATTTCTGGTAGGTTCCTCCGAACTTCACAAAAAATTCGATTGGGCCGCATTTCGTGGACCAATCAGACCACCACCGAACCACCATCTTAAGGTAATATTTTCCTTCCATTTCTTATTTTTCATGCTTCTATGCATTAATTCATTCATTGAGGACAATGCATGAGATAAGTGTGGGGGAGTATTTACTAACATACTAACATAGGTAGCTACTAACTAACAAATTTTAAAAAAATTTTTTGAAAAAGAGAACAATATTTTGACTTATCTTTTGAAAGAAATCTAAGTTAATCTTAAAATTAGGAAAATCATGATTAGGATTTCTAAAAACTTGGTCAAAATAAAATAAATTGTTGGATTTTTAGGTATAGGAGAAAAAATTGAATAATTAATTAGTCTTAATTTTACCTTAATGAAATGTGCATACCTAATACACTTACACATCAAGGATTCTAAGATAAAGACTCTTGTGCCTTATAGAAAAAATTAAAATAATATATATATATAAAATAAAAAATTCACTGATTAAGCTGGATACATGTGTCTCAAGAAGCATAAGTATTCACGCCTAAAGGTGATTTTATAAATAAAGTCCTTAGTTTTGTGGCCTAATTCACTCGAATCCTTAAGTCCGTGGGGTGTTTTCTCACCCGGTGCCCTAAAACCGACCGGTTTGGGAGCCACCGACCTTAGGCTCGCTACATAGGTGGATTAGAAAGCCTAAGAAAACTAAGAAATATTATCTATATATGTACTAATATATCTAATAGTCAATTAGTTAGGTATGAGGGCCTCAAGAAGCCTTGATACTTATACAAAAGAAAATTAGATGAGTTATACATTTTAAAAAAATAGATATATAAAAAAATTATATAATAAAGAGGCATGGGAGTCTAAGTTAAAGAATCCCTAGTAAAAATTCATGTACACAAGGATGCATATGGCTTAGGGTAACGAAAGAAACTATACAAAAATTCAATTTTAATCCTTACCTAAAATTGATGACAAATTATTGTATAAAGACTAAGTTTAAGAATGAATAAAAATGATAATCTTAAAACTTATAGATTACTTAGTTTTTTCAAATATATTTCAAATATTTCTTTCCTTTTTCAAAATAAAATAAATAAATAAATAATAAAATTAATTAAATCTCTAACATTTTCCTTTTATGGATTTTGTGGGTGTAATCCGCTGAGAACCCTCACGAGATAACACTTGTCCTCTGGGATAACCTAGAAGTTTAATGGCTTATTGCACGTGCTAAGTGCAATCGTGATTCCTATGAAAGTGAGTTAGCATAGAATAGTTTTTCTTTTTCTTTTTCTTTTTACTCGAGGACGAGGAAAAAGATAAGTGTGGGGTGTGATAGGTAGTAAAAAGTGCATATTTATCATCATATTTTGAAAGGAAACACCTAGAGGGGGGGTGAATAGGTGTTAGTGCTAATCTAAAACTAAATGCAAAACTAAGTGCGCTAAATGCGGAAGCTAATGCAAATCTTGCACAAACTTAATACAACACAACAAGTGTAGCCAAATTCCCCGTGAAGGGCTCTGGACTAACTCCTCTTGATTCCCCTTGAATGGGTTGAGGTGCTATGTGAAGCTCTTGTTGGTTAAGTATAAGTTAGGCACACACACAAGCAAGCCAAGCAAATAAGGATGAATAGCAATAAGAATATATGCAAGGCAACACAAGCAAATAGATATGTGAATTATGCTCAACACAAGCAAATATGATATGATGTTATGTATGATGCTTTGCACAAATGTAAAGAGAGAGAGTTTAGAGACAAGTGGATCAAACGCAAACACAATGATATGTTTCGAGGTTCGAGCACCCTTGCTCTATATCCCCGCCTACACCACCGTGTAGGATTTCCAATCCACTATACCGTCCACTGAGGACTCCCACCGAGGGAACCTTCACCGAGAAGGATTTGTACAACAATGGAGTACCGAACTCCTCTCTCAAGCAACCACCTCACAACTGAGGGGTAGGCCCTTAGCCAATACAACAACCAACCAACAAACACCTCTACCGAAGAGGGTTTACAAACCAACTCCACCTCTCACTAGAGGGAGCAAACCAATCTCCACCTCTACCTAAGAGGGAGAAAACCAACAACCCAATTACACAACCTCAACCTCTACCTAAGAGGGAGCAACCAAGAAATCAAGGGTTTACAATAGGTGGTCTCTTTCAACCACAAACCTCTTTCCTCTTTCTTTTTCCACAAACAAGATCCTAAATAGATTAGGATAGAAGATAGCTCAAGTGTGGAAAACTAGATGTTTGGAAAACAAGCAACAAAGAAAAACACTTGGGAAAATTCTTGCAAAAGATATAGAATGAAAAACAAGACAAATCTCCCAAAATCCTCTTTTCTTTGATTTTTCCAAAAACCTAAAACAATAAAGATTAAATCTTTTTAGCACAAAAACTATTTTGAAAACTTGTTTAAACACTAGAGAATCACTGAAATTTTTCTTCTTAAAAACCTTGACAAAACAGCCCAAGAGATGGGGTATTTATATCCCCCAAACAAAACTAGCCGTTAGAGCTGAGCTGGCAGCTCTGACAGGCAACGGTCGACCGGCCCGGTCGACCGCCAACGGTCGGAAATATGACCGTTGGGCAACTGCGGTCGACCGGCCCGGTCGACCGAAACAAACAGAGAGCACTGTAAGTGCCCCGGTCGACCGGAGCGGTCGACCGTCCCAGTGCCTCCAAACGTGCACAGATTTGTGCACGTCGGTCGACCGGCCCGGTCGACCGACTCCTCCCCTAGTCGACTAGTCAGAGGACCAAGTCGACTTGGTTGAAGCCTGGAACAACAATCTGAGTCAGAAAAACATGTTAAAATATTTTTCTAAAAATCTCTTAACACTTCTAAAAATCACCAAAAATAGTTTTATCATTTTATATGGAAATACAAACTTGTGATAAAAATTTCAAGACATATATCAATCATATCAATTCATTTTTGAGTCTTGCAAATTTTATCAAAAACAAAACTTGTATTTTTATCAAACTTGATTTTTCAACACATGAATAGGGATATCAAAATAAGTTTGTTTTAGCAAGTTAAACCATGTATGTATATCTAGAATATATCTAATATACATAGAAATAAAGTAAACTTGTTTTGATCTACTATTCATGAAAATCAAATCCAAAACATGAAAACTTGTGTGTTGTGCTCCATCCATGGGCTAGGCAAAGTGTGATCTTGACGTTTTGGCCCTGGAATCATCATGAAAAGCTTCTAAACACCTTGTTGAAGCTAATCACCAACTAATATCTTGGTTAATGATCTAAAACTTAAACAACACAAGATTATTAGTAAACATAACTACATGAGTTAATCATCATCAAAACTAGGGTGGAAGGCCTTTGGGCCAACAATCTCCCCCTTTTTGATGATGACAAAACTCATGGAGTTATATATGCATGGATTAAAGTTAAGCTTCAAAGAAGCTCCCCCTTAACTCATGCATAAACAAATAAAAATATATGACAATGAAGCTCAAAAATATGTATGCAAATGTATGACATGTATGCAAATACAACATGTCAAATAATCATAAAAGTCATCAAGTTCTTATCTCCATACATTTGCAAAACAAAACATATATGCATATCTATTGTTTATTTGTTAAGCATAAGACAACTAAACACAAGTATGCATATAAACATGTATGCATCAACATGCATAAAACATATTCTAACAACTAAACACAAGTATGCATATAAACATGTATGCATCAACATGCATAAAACATATTCTAGAAGCTCTAGATACCAATTAAAATAATAAAACATTAACAAAACACTAGATGCTCTAGATACCAATAAAACTTAAAACTTACCAATAAAACTTAAAACTTACCAATAAAACTTAATATATGCAAAACATAAGTATGCATATATAAACCACAAATTATTCTCCCCCTTTTTGTCAATCATCAACAAAGGGGGTAAACAAAGTAAAATCAAATCAAACAAATTTTTCTCCCCCTTTTTTGTCAAACAAAAAGATCAAGAAGGGGTTAAACAATCCAAACAATAAAATGAGGGGTAAAAATCTTTCTCCCCTTTTAAGTCAATCAAAACAATAAAACAATGTTCTCCCCCTTTGTCTAAAATAAAAACAAGGTCAATAAGGGGTGACTATAAACAACATGATATCAATAGATAAATATGTCAATGAAGCATCTTGATATCAATTGAAAATAAACAAAGATCAATAGATGTTATATGCTATATACATTCATGAAAAGGAAGACGCTAAGTTAGCTTCCCTACACATATGCATTACATGAAAGAGGGATGTTAAGCCCTAATTCACATAACACACATTATGTAATGCATAAGAGGAGATGTGAAGCCCCCCTACACACGTGTACCACATAAAGAAGAGATGTTAAGCTCTTCAATACAAGATACACTCATCATGAATCTATATGCATATAGTCAATACAAATCAAAATTTTTGTATTTTTCTTAAAAAAAATTTTTAGATACCAATGTTAAGCAAAAACACATGAAACATCTTGATATCAATTGAAATTAAACATAATAAATTTGAATGTCTAAACAAAATTTTGATACCAATTGTAATTAATTTTCATATTAAACATATGATACCAATGTGAAATTTTCAATCATAAAGTAAGGGAGTGGGAAACAAATACCAATTGAAGAATCACCAATTGAAAGGCAAAATTAAATTTTCTCCCCCTTTATGAAATACCAACTAAAAGGATGCATGGGCTTGATACCAATTTAAAAATAATCAATTAAAATAAAATTGAAGCTCAAGCACTAGCATAAACAAGATTTTGTGAAAAATTTATATCTTAAGCACAAATAAAACAAGTATATGTGTATGAAATAGAATGAGTACCAATCACCAATAGATGATACCAATTGAAAATATACATACACAATAAACATATGAGTATACACAAAGATCAAAATGATACCAATTGAAAGAGTTCAATGATACCAATTGACATAACAATAAAAGTATGGTATAACTCATATAATCTACCACCCAATCATGATCAAGTTTAAAATGATTTTCACTTGTAAAGCATACATGAACATGATCTCCCTTCCAACCTCCCATAGAAGGTAGGGGTTTTCAAAAATAGATTTGAAAATGTAGTATGTTTGAAAATCTCTACCATAGTGAAGAATACGAACTAGTTATAGGAAAAACTTTTAAAACTAGTACGAAATCCTTCAAGCAAGGAATACAACAAAAATACTTTTCATGAAATATGAAATCCACATGATAATCAACACTCTAATTTAATTAAGCACAATTTTGACTCATGAAAACAAAACATGAGCAAGCAATAAAAGTGAGTGTACAAATAAAGTGTGAATATCATTATCATGAAAATTTTCCATTAGGCTCAATTATTCCTTAAACATGAAAACATGAAAACATCCAAAATATGAAAATCATTAAAACTTATTTAATCTTCAAGGTATATGTATGTCTAATACAAACTAAAGTATACATACATATCCAAAACAC
This sequence comes from Agave tequilana, assembly GCA_038442645.1. NCBI lineage: Eukaryota > Viridiplantae > Streptophyta > Magnoliopsida > Asparagales > Asparagaceae > Agave > Agave tequilana. Next base: position 61,046 of record JAVJIF010009273.1, on the reverse strand, counting down.
AACGAGTCCACAAAAATATATGCATTAAGCCACGTGGCTCAAAAAGGATAAACATGTATATCTAATAGTTTGGACAAGATAGACATATACATGAAGTAAAACAATTAAACACAAAATCAAGAAAATCTAAATCTTCATCAAAACAAATTTCATTTCAAGGTATATGTATGAATTGTCAACACAATAAGTATACATACATATCCCTAAACACAATTGAGTCCATATATAGATTTGCATGAAAGGCAAATGACTCAAGGGGTATACATGTATATCTTAAAGTTTGGCAATACAAACATATACATGAAGTGAAAACTCATAAAACAAATCCAAAAATGGAATACAAGTTTAAAATATATGAATCATCAAAACTAGATTATACTAGCATATTTAATGGGAACAAATAAGCAATCAAGCCCAACATATATAGATTTATTTGTGGCCCACTATATGCACAAGTATATACCTAGTCTTAATGAAAACTAACATCTAAACATGTAATCAACACATGAAGCATCAAAACACAATAAAAATCAACATGATAAACAAAAACATGATTATTATGAATATCCACATGTTATTAGATTTATGATGTACATGATGGCTAATCAAATGTGAGAACACAAAATAATAATTCATATTTAACATGGGTGTCTCAAATACTATACATGTATGTCAAGAATCTAATTAACATGGCATTTTCATACTAATCACTAAACAATAAAACATGCTATAAATTTTAATTATGAAAGCATGTAAACAATAAATGAGAGTAAAGGATTGTTACCAAAACCGAAGAAGCAACTCTCCTTGTCTCCAAAACATGGTGGTCATCTCCACCAAATCTTCCCTTGAAAGTGATGCATCCATTTGATTTCCTTTTAAGCACGGATCGCATCCACTCCAAGGTGTCATCACTCTCACGTCATGTGAGAGCCCACACCTACATCATAAACAATAGGAGGGGTGGTCTTTGGTACCCACATCTTGTTGGGTCCATGGGGGTTAGTCCCTTCTCTAACCCAAACAAACTTCTTTGCTAAATTCGAAACATTTAATCTATCATAACAAAATTTAGCAAGATGGCCTTTTCGGCCACAATGTGTACATGTGTACACATGAGCATACATGTGTTGATGGTGTCCGTGTGGAGCATGTGTATGCCGTGGAGGGTGTGCATGCATAAAAGATGGAACTTGTTTCTTTCGAACTAAGGTTTTCAACCGTGAATGGTTCTTAGCACATTGGCTCATAGTGGAGCCCAAACAATCCATTTTCTTCTTCAACATGTTTATATCATTTTTAATCATAGAAAAAGTGGAGCATGCAAGGGGTGATCTAGGTGAAACTACCCTAGCATGGCAAACATGTTCATCAATCTTATTTTGCAAAACTTCATTTTTCTTTAAACAAATATCTAAATCATTTGAAATAGAAATAATTTTATTTTTCAAAGCAACATTCTCTTTTAAAACAAAATCAATTTTTGAAGACAAATTTTCATTTTTCTTCAAAATAGCATGGCAATCATTTTTAGATTTTAAAAAATCATTTTCTTTTAATGCAAGGTCTAATTTAGATCTTAATGAATCTCTTTCATTATAGACCTCAACCTTCTCTTGCAAAACACAATCAAGTCTAGAATGCATACTTTTATTTTCTTTTTCAATTTCTAGACTTTTCTTTTTCAACAAATTATATTTTTCTATTAGTTTTTCACATACAATAGAAAGTTCTTCATTCAAAGCATGGGCATCAATATGATCATTTGAAGAACTAGCATCATCATCACTATCTAATGGAGTTTCCGAATGTACCTCAAGGGAGTCATTCCCTTGGACCATGAAGCATTGTGAATTGGATTCTCCACTAGATTCCTCTTCTTGTTGGATTTGGACTTGAAGCTTGGAGATGTTGGTGGTTGTCAATTTGTTCCACACTACAAAGGCGGAATCAAAGTTAGAAACACACATAAGATAATCTTTAGGTAATGTGCTTCTAATGGCCTCTAGGGCTTGTGCATTGGCCCCTATATGATAGCTATCACTAAGGAAGGATTCCTTGGTAATGGCAAGGTAAACTTTATGACCTAGGGTTTGTAAATAAACGGTCATCCTAATCTTCCAAACATGAATGTTAGAAGGGTCATACATAGGTGGGGTCATGAAAGCCATGATAAACTATATGTGCGCAAAACAAGCAAATGCAAACAATAGATTAGCAAACAAAGGATCTCACTCCTAGGATGTTAAGCCTAAGTATCAGGAGCACTTGCTCTGATAACAATTGAAAGGAAACACCTAGAGGGGGGGTGAATAGGTGTTAGTGCTAATCTAAAACTAAATGCAAAACTAAGTGCGCTAAATGCGGAAGCTAATGCAAATCTTGCACAAACTTAATACAACACAACAAGTGTAGCCGAATTCCCCGTGAAGGGCTCTGGACTAACTCCTCTTGATTCCCCTTGAATGGGTTGAGGTGCTATGTGAAGCTCTTGTTGGTTAAGTATAAGTTAGGCACACACACAAGCAAGCCAAGCAAATAAGGATGAATAGCAATAAGAATATATGCAAGGCAACACAAGCAAATAGATATGTGAATTATGCTCAACACAAGCAAATATGATATGATGTTATGTATGATGCTTTGCACAAATATAAAGAGAGAGAGTTTAGAGACAAGTGGATCAAACGCAAACACAATGATATGTTTCGAGGTTCGAGCACCCTTGCTCTACATCCCCGCCTACACCACCGTGTAGGATTTCCAATCCACTATACCGTCCACTGAGGACTCCCACCGAGGGAACCTTCACCGAGAAGGATTTGTACAACAATGGAGTACCGAACTCCTCTCTCAAACAACCACCTCACAACTGAGGGGTAGGCCTTTAGCCAATACAACAACCAACCAACAAACACCTCTACCGAAGAGGGTTACAAACCAACTCCACCTCTCACTAGAGGGAGCAAACCAATCTCCACCTCTACCTAAGAGGGAGCAAACCAACAACCCAATTACACAACCTCAACCTCTACCTAAGAGGGAGCAACCAAGAAATCAAGGGTTTACAATAGGTGGTCTCTTTCAACCACAAACCTCTTTCCTCTTTCTTTTTCCACAAACAAGATCCTAAATAGATTAGGATAGAAGATAGCTCAAGTGTGGAAAACTAGGTGCTTGGAAAACAAGCAACAAAGAAAAACACTTGGGAAAATTCTTGCAAAAGATATAGAATGAAAAACAAGACAAATCTCCCAAAATCCTCTTTTCTTTGATTTTTCCAAAAACCTAAAACAATAAAGATTAAATCTTTTTAGCACAAAAACTATTTTGAAAACTTGTTTAAACACTAGAGAATCACTGAAATTTTTCTTCTTAAAAACCTTGACAAAACAGCCCAAGAGATGGGGTATTTATAGCCCCCAAACAAAACTAGCCGTTAGAGCTGAGCTGGCAGCTCTGACAGGCAACGGTCGACCGGCCCGGTCGACCGCCAACGGTCGAAAATATGACCGTTGGGCAACTGCGGTCGACCGGCCCGGTCGACCGAAACAAACAGATAGCACTGTAAGTGCCCCGGTCGACCGGAGCGGTCGACCGTTCCAGTGCCTCCAAACGTGCACAGATTTGTGTACGTCGGTCGACCGGCCCGGTCGACCGACTCCTCCCCTAGTCGACTAGTCAGAGGACCAAGTCGACTTGGTTGAAGCCTGGAACAACAATCTGGGTCAGAAAAACATGTTAAAATATTTTTCTAAAAATCTTTTAACACTTCTAAAAATCACCAAAAATAGTTTTATCATTTTATATGGAAACACAAACTTGTGATAAAAATTTCAAGACATATATCAATCATATCAATTCATTTTTGAGTCTTGCAAATTTTATCAAAAACAAAACTTGTATTTTTATCAAATGATTTTTCAACACATGAATAGGGATAACAAAATAAGTTTGTTTTAGCAAGTTAAACCATGTATGTATATCTAGAATATATCTAATATACATAGAAATAAAGTAAACTTGTTTTGATCTACTATTCATGAAAACCAAATCCAAAACATGAAAACTTGTGTGTATTGCACTTGAGCATATCAACTATACTAAGCTTTACAAATGGATCTAAACACACTAACTAAACTATGGATACCTAAGTCTTCTTGATGATCTTCATCTTCAAGTAGACTTGCTCCAAAACTCCATCCATGGGCTAGGCAAAGTGTGATCTTGACGCTTTGGCCCTGGAATCATCATGAAAAGCTTCTAAACACCTTGTTGAAGCTAATCACCAACTAATATCTTGGTTAATGATCTGAAACTTAAACAACACAAGATTATTAGTAAACATAACTACATGAGTTAATCATCATCAAAACTAGGGTGGAAGGCCTTTGGGCCAACATATTTATCATCATATTTCTCTATTTATTCTTTTATTAAACACTACTACTAATGTTTTATTTTTTAATGTGTGCAGGACTTGAGTAATTAAAAAAATAAATGAATGAAACCCAATTAAAGCCCAAAAGCTCAAAAACCCAAAAAGTCCACAAGCCCACATGAAATATTAATTGTAGTAATTTAGAAGTTTTTACCTTATCTAACCTAATCTAAACTTGGATTTTAAAATCTAAGGGAGGAAGAGAAAGGATAAAATAGAACTCCTAATTGCTAAAGAGAAAGATAAAGTGGGACTCTTACTATTCAAATCTAGAGGAGGAGAAAGATATAACAAGATGAATCATCATTCTAATTAAGGATAGAGATGGACTTCTATTTGAATCAGGATGCTTGCACCACAAAATGAAGATAAAGGAGAGAAAATCTGAATTTAATTCGGATTCAGACTGAACACCCTTTAGTATTTCAATCATAACTTTCTCTATCAAATCTCAAATTTGATGATTCAAGATGCTCCAGAAAGAAGACTTGAAGTACTACAACTCTTTTGTTGATCAAACTTTTCAGTTTAGTCAGCTGATAAGTCATATTCAGTAATGAACATGATAACAAGTTGCAGGACAGAATTGAACTTCTACAGATAAGTCAAAACAACTTTGGAGATAAAAAAAAAGAATTCAAATTTAGAGATATTTTGCTCCTCCTATCTTCATAGGCTTCTCATCCCTCTAGTTTTCTACTATAAATACCTCTGCATAGCAACAGAGGAAGGGCAGCTCTGAGAGGCTCAAATTTAGGGTTTCCTTTAGATCCTCTTTTCTTTTCAAATTTCTTATATTTTCGTTTTTGTTATTTTGAAGAAGAAGAGCTTTGTAATTAGCTGGTGACATCCAATAAAAAGGTTCTTTATTCTTTTACTTTTCTTGTTTTGCAATTCAATTTATTTTTCTGCTTTAGCTTATTTGTTTTTCTTCTTTTAATTTTCATGCAACCTTTCTTATTCATAATAAAAATTAAAAATAAAAATAAAAATATGTTTAACTAATTAAAACTTATAGTTTGCAACCCTAGTTTAGTTAAAAGATGAATTGATTGATATCTATTATTAAAAACCCTAGGATTAAAATTGATTTTCTTGAAGATAAATTAATAATTGAGTTTAACTAATTTAAGTTGCACTTCTTAAATGGTTATTCATAGTTCATATCTAATTACTTTGATAGCATATTGTTAAGTAGACTTTTCTTATGCTATGCTTCGAAATTAGGATGAATTATAGTTTGATTTTTATTAGTGCACATGAATTAGAGTTTACAACATTATTATTCATCTTTATTGATTCTCAACCCTAGGGTAGATAATTCTTTATTCAATATAATGTTTATTCTTTTAAGATAATACTTTGATTGTGATAGATGATTAATAAACTATACTTCTAAAAGTATTTCTTACAATCAATATCCCTTTTTTTCAAGTTAACTGTTAGAGAAAATCGTTCCGAAAAGCTTCTATCGCATTCCTCCCTGTGGATTCGACCCGCATAGCTCTTGCTACAACAGATATATTGTGGAAGACAGAGATACGCATCCACCCAGATAACATCCTTCTAACCCTTAAACTATATCTCTGTTTTTCCTCAATCAAAGAGCAAAAATCCTAATATTTCTTTTGACAAAAATGAATTTTTGAACATCAAAATCGTATTAAAGTTTTGGACTCCACTTTGAAAGAAATGTGTTTTTGACATGGATAAGATTAGTCGTATATTTCCAAAGGCAAAACCCAAAGGAAACTCACCTTCTCATAAGCACGCACACAACATGCTTCACACACGTCACACACATGCTTACATGTATGGAAAAGTGTACAATTGTACACATTATGGCCGCAAAAGTCATTTAACCAAATTTTGCTATTCTAAATTAAATATGAAAGTCAAAAATGTTTGGGTTCGAGAAAACACTAACCTCCTAGGATCCAAAAAGATTTGGTACCAAAGAATACATCGAACTTACTTGATGTAGGTGTGTCATCCTTGAAGGCATAGGAGGAAATCGTACCTTGGTGGTGGATGCATTGGAGTGCAAGAGATCTACCATGTGAATGCATCACTATCAAGAAAACAAGATGGGAGAATACCACCTATTTGGAGAACATGAGCTTATGTCGGTAACAACTCCAAAAATATCTTAAATTTTTATATTTGACATTCATGCATGGATTGCTTATAGTTCTATGTTGTTTAAATTAAGTAGTATAATAATTACTTGATTATAGTTAACATTTTTATTTGGCACTATACATGATATTTATCGATCTTTTACTCATGATGATAATTTAATTCTCATTGTTTGCACTATCATTCTTTATTAGATTATCTCCATGTTTAAGAAAAATTGTTTGACAACTTGTTTAATGTATGTACAGTTTTTGATAATATCATCTTATTGTATATCGTGCCTTTGTATGTATCTTGATATTTAAAAAAATTAAAATTATTTTTAGCATTTAATTGACTATTAAGCTATTCATTAAGAAAAGTAAAGAGCACCTCAACTCATTATTTAAAGGAAGAATGAGGAGGAGTTTAGAGCCCATCAAGAGAATACATCTCCATTTCTTATTTGATTGACTTAATTTTTGAATTAAATCTATGTATGATTTTTATGAAATTTTTGTGAAAATTTTTGACAATTTTTATAAAAATTATTTTAACTATAAATTTTTTATACTATAGATTGCTTGTAGATGTCCATCACTATTTATAAAATTTTTCAAAATTATTTCTAAAATTTTTGATAAATGTTTTTGAAAAAATGAAACTATTTTTGGTTGTGGAAGCAGTTTAAACTGCTTTGGTAGATCGAGCGGTCGACCGAGTAAGCTTGTCATATGGCTTACCCATTATGGCGGTCGACCGGGTGGTCAATCGACATCTTTTGTTAGTACTCTCAGTTGGTGTCGGTCGATCGGGTGGTCGACCGACATATGAATCTGTATATATATCCTTCTGATGTTGATACCCTAGTTTTTATTCTATTCTATCTTCTCCATCTCTACTGACCTCCTCTTTTCTACCCAACTTCTCTCTATCACAAATCCACCCAATTTCCTAAAATTTCCAGCATAATTCATTTAGATCTCTTATTTACCACTAATCTACATCTCTAGGTGAAGAAATTTCAAGATTTCTCAAGGGTAACTCTTTCTCAAAATTTTTTGTCTATTTATTTTCTGAATTACTCAAGATTTTTCTTGTGAATGACTTCTAACATGTGCTATTATTCTTTGTTATTTCATCCATATCATCTAGCCCATTCATTATGTCCTCCAAACATCAAAAACTTGAAAAATCAAAACAAACTGAATCCTCATCTAAATCTAAAAATGTTTTTCTCTAAAAATGCTTTGTATAAATATTCTATTATCAGTAACAAGCATGTTATCTCTAGTAGATATGTTGTATTAACTGATTTTGACCATTTTATTGGCCCAAAGGTTCATCACTCTACTTTTGATGATGATTAACTCATGTAGTTATTGTACTATGATCTTGTGTTTAATTAGTCTTAGATATATGATCAAGATCTTAGTAGGTGTGTAACTTCATCAAAGAATTTCAAGTCAAGTTTTGGAGTTAGCACGTGTTGATTCAAGAGCTTGTGCATTAAGACCATATCAAGTGCTCAAGAGGAGTCTAGCTCATTGGATCATGGTTTGGACCAAGTCAAGATGAAGAGAAGATTTCAAGAGAAGACTTGTGTCTAGATTTATTTTTAGTAAGATTTATTTTTAGATAAAATGTAAAGGATAGATTAATTGGTGGATTATTCAAATATCATACACACTCACACACAAGATTTATATATGTTTTCATAAAAGAGTTTTCATTTTGGAAATATACCATTTTGATTTTTGATGTTTCATATATACATGTGTTTTAACCAAAACCATTTTAGAGTTAAATGTTAAAAAGCATAGATATTTCTTCATATATGTGTAGTGGATCATATCCATACACACTAAGATTTAAAAGTGTTTAGAATATCTTGTTTTATATTTGGAGAAGTTTTGAAAAAATCAATTTGGAAAAAAATGGATTTTGTTTAAAGCCAAAACTTCCATATTACAAAAATAGTTCAAAATATTTGTAACATATTTTGATTTTACTCAAACATGTTTGTATTTCAAAATATATTAATGAACTTATTTTTGTAGATTTTTTGAGGATTTATGGGATTTTATTAAAGTCAAAAAGTCAAGTTTTTAAATCCCCAAAACAAGTTTTCTAAAAGCGGGGAATCCCGGGAAGATTGGGGGAGCAAACGCTCCCCCAACTGACACTAGATAGCCGCGAAAACGCGGCTAGGGCCGCGTTTTCGCGGCCCTGGTGTGGCCATGTGGCCACACCCAATTGGTGGTTTCCTCTGGTTTGGTGATTCTCCTGTATCTGCTTCTGGTTCTCTCGTTTCTGCTCCAGGATTTGACGAAATAGCCTTTGATTGTTGGCTTCAACCGCTTGATTTAGGGAGGATTCTTCTCAACCGATTTTCAACCTCTTGATATGCCAAGATTTAGCCCTGATTCCTTGATTTCGAATTTCTTCTGAATTAAATCAAAATTTGGTGGGCTTTTGGGCTTGTTTCTCTTTCCTTTCTCTTAGCAATTTGGGCCTACATTTAACAAAGAAAAAGAAGACTTATTAATAGGATTTATTAGCTAAAAAGTATGGTAAGGTGACAATGTATATGCAATATATGTGACTAATCACACCCCCATACTTATCTTTTGCTCACCCTCGAGCAAAACATCAGACTAATTCTAATCAATTATTAGACCACTTTCGTAGGTCACTCGATTGCACTGAGCATATGCAACAAGCCGTTAAACCTCTAGGTTACCTCTAGAAGACGAGTTTTTTCTCGTGAGGGTTTTCAGTGGATTGCACCCACAAAATCCATAAAGAAAGAAAAAAAAGTTAGTATTTTCGAAAAGCATTTTTAAAGGAGAAAATATTTGAAGTATATTTGTAAGGCTTTAAGTAATCTATAAGTTATAGGAATATCAAATTTTTCATTCCGAAACTCAGTCTTTATTCAAAAACATGTCATCAATTAAAGTAAGGAGTCAAATTGTACTTCTCATCTAGTCTATTAATTTACCCTGAGTCGTATGCACCATCGTGACTGTGAAGTTGACTAAGGGTTCTTTAACATTAACTCCTATGCCTTTTTTATATTTATTTTTGGTGGAATTTATTCCTCAATTTCATTAGGCTTTCTAATCTGCCCATGTAACGAGCCTTTAGTCGGTGACACCCAAACCGGACAATTTTAGGGCACCAGGTGAGAAAACACCCCTAAGGACTTAAACACTCGAGCAGACAAGGCCACGAAACCAAGGTTTTTATTTATAAGATGTACCCCTTTTAGGCGTGAATACTCATGCTTCATGAGGCACAAATACCCTAGCTTAATCAGAGGATTTATATATATATATTTTCAAACTTATCTAATTATCTTTTGCATAAATACCAAGGCTTGCTTATGCCAAAGCACCTAGCTAATCAATAATTAGATTTGTTTATATTTTTTTCATAATATTTTTTTATAAGGCATAAGAGTCTCTGTTTTTAAACCCTAAGTGTGTAAGTGTATTTAGTGTACATATTCCATCAAAGTAAATATCAAGACTAAATTACTTTCACAAATTTTCTTCCTAACCCTAAACATCAAACAAGTTATCTTATTTTGACCAAGTGTAAGAAATCCTAATTATGATTTTCCTATTTCTTAAAATTGACTTACATTCTTACAAAAATATATCAAAATATTATTCTTACCTTTCAAAAAGTTTTTTATATATTTTTTAATATATATACAAATTTGTTTTTTTTAATATATATATACAAATTTTTTTTTATATTAGTCATGTTAGAGCCCTCCCCCACACTTATTTCATGCATTGTCCCCAATGTATGAAAGAAATGTATACATGCATGAAATGAAATATAAAAGAGGTGCATATATTATACAGGAATATGTACAACATCAAGTTTCTCCCACACCTAGGTCTTTTTCGGTCTTATCCCTCTAGCTCTCTTCCCGTCATTCCAATGGGTCCTCTTTATAGGGCATAGTGGGGAGGCCAATTTTTCTGTCATTTTAGCTCTCTTCCTCCCCAGTCTTAACTTCTTTAGGTTTTCCTTCCTCACATTACTACATTCATTATTCAAAAATTGATCACCACCACACTTCTCAGTTGGAACTTCCTTACTATGAATGCCTAGGAATTCTAACTCAGTTCCATATATCTCCTCAAAGCTTAGGTCAACACTTTCCCCTAGAGATGTGTAATTAACCAAAAGATCCCTAGTTGGTTCATCCAAACTCATAAGTTCTTCTTCGAAGAGGTTTTCAAAGAGTATGTCAATCGGAGGTTCTTGAACTATATTCTCATGTGATACATTATTGGTTGGCTCATCGAAAGTGAAGATATTCAAATCAAATTTCCCCTTTTTAAAGGGTACTTTAACATTAGGATCTCCGACATATGCCTTCTCATCAAGATAATCGCATTCATTCTTAAATAATTCATTAAGAAACAGTGACTCATCTTCTATATCTTCACTTTCTTCATCACGATTATTTTCAACAAAGTTCACCTCAAATGTTTGATCTCTTATCTTACGAGGTTGTTTTTCTAGGTTAAAGACATTGACTTCTCTAGTCATGTCCCCAAAAGTTAACCTCATGGACCCATTCCTACAAGTGATGATGGCATTGGCAGTAGCAAGGAATGGTCGCCCTAGGATAACAGGAGTTTGAGCCCTATGATTGGAGTTGGACACAGGTTGTGTCTCTAAAACTATGAAATCGACGGGGTAAATAAACTCCCCAACCCGGATAAGAACATCATTAATCTCTCCTTTTGGGACTTTTACTGAACGGTCAGCCAGTTGGATAGTGACTCGAGTTGGACTAAGATTGCCCAACCCGAGTTGTTGATAAACTGAGAATGAAAGCAAGTTGACACTTGCTCCCAAGTCAAGAAGTGCACGACTAATCTCGGCTTGTCCTATTGTGCAGGCAATGGTTGGACTACCTGGATCCTTGTACTTAACAGGGATCAGACCCGATAGTAGCTCACTATTGTTAGTGGCTAAGAAGACCTTTTTAGGTACACTAGTCTTTCTCTTCTTGGTGCACATGTTCTTAAGAAACTTAGCATAAGATGGGACTTGTTGGATGGCATCAAGAAGTGGCACATTTATCTTCACTTGATTAAAGATCTCAATTATCTTATCCATGTATGGATTTTGCTTATTTTTCAGCCTATTGGAAATAGTGCTATAGGCTGGTGCACATGACTGGTTGACTTATCTTTTTCAGATTCATCAATTTAGGAGGAGAGGGATTAGATGAGGTGGATGCTGAAGTGTGATTGTGCTGACTAGGATTAGGTGGTGTTGACACTTGGTTATCAACTTTCTTTCCCGACCTTTAATGTATGAACAACATTACATTGATTCAGTGATTGATCCTCAACCAAATGAGCTTGTTGTGAATTCCTAGGATTCATAATTGGTTGACTAGGCAAGGTACCCTTTTGCCTCTCATGTTGTGGGTTGGCTAACTAGCTCATTTGACCCTCTAGCCTTTGTATTGTTTGCATGAGAGAAATTTTGGTTCTTCATGTACCTTTTCATATTTCTCTCAAAATCAGTCATTCTCCTTTCAAGTTGAGGATTCTGGAAGGAAGATGGTGGAGCTTGGTGGGAAAATTTTGTTGATAATTTGAAAATTGTTCGGAGAATTGTGAGGGTGATTGAAAAAGTTGGGTTGATGATTGGAAGAATTATTGGAATGATGGAAGTGGCTAGCATGGTTTGACAGTGAGTGGTCATTATTTTGTTAGCTCCATGAGAAATTTGGGTGATTTCTCCAGCCAGGATTGTACGTTGGAGCGTAAGGATCATTGTTCGGCCTTGAAAAGGCCGCATTCATCGGTTCAAGAAAGTGTTGGTGAGCTTGAAATACAGGACACTCCTCAAACACATAATTCATGACCTGACAGTAAGTACAACCCGGAGTTGGAAATTGGTTTGGGCTGACTTGATTGACTGGACTTGGTTCCTTAATTTCTAAAGCTTCCAGTCTTCTCGCTAGGTTAGCTAACTTAGCCTCGTTAGCTATGGATGATTCAATTGAATGGAGACCTCCTTTTGAAGAGATCCCCTTGGCACATACTTTCTAAGAGGGTCTTGGTCGAGTAGTCTAAACCGTCATTAAGAATTTGGCATTGTCGCCATTTCTCTATTCCATGATGAGGACATTGGACAAGGAGGTCTTTGAAGCGTTCAAAGTACCTCCAAAACGGTTCACTAGGTTCTTACTTGAACTGCATAATATTTTTCCTAACGAGAGCGGTCTTGTAGATTGGATAGAATTTCTTCAAGAAGACCTTGATGAAACCATCCCAAGATGTGATAGAGCTGGCCGCTAAGCTGTAGAGCCATTTCTTGGCTAGGTCCTTAAGAGCAAATGGGACAAATCTCAACCTAATAGCATCATCTGCAAGGTGTGAGATTTTCATCATTAAGCATACTTCCTCAAATTCTCTTATGAAGAAATAAGTATCTTCGGACTCTAAGCCATAAAACTTAGGGAGTGTATTGATGAACTGTGGCTTAAGCTCAAAGTTGTGTTCACCAACCGATGGAAGTTGGATGCAGGATGAAAGTGATATTCTAATGGGATAAAACCCATCCTGCAAAGATGTCGGTCGATCCATAACCGAATCTGGTCTTGTTTCGAACTTGGGTGGTGATGTGTTTCTATTTAACCTAGATGAATTAGGGTCTCTTGACCACACTTGCATACACAAACACAATCACAAACAAGTTCACCAATAGTCAAGAAAAGAAAACAACCAAGCCTAGTCTAAGGTAACCTTGACCTAGACAACTCCTAACTGGTTGATTGTCCACTGAAGGTATAATGTAGACTTTGACCACAAGCTAATCAGTCAGGTCAGGGCAAAATTGGTAGGAGGTTATCCGTCAAAGACGTTCCTTAATTAAGTAACCACCAATCTTCGGGCTTTCGGCCCTCAATCCCCTTCCTAAACACTGATTTGGCAGGAGTCAAATTCCAACACCTTCCCTCTTTAGGATAATCTCCTAGTGAGTTTGAGATGTCCCTAAGGCCAACGTCTACTAGATTTTACTTAGGTTTAGGTTGTGCGTGCTTGGAGATGGTTTGTGGGCTAAGGAAGGGTAATGACTTCCCCACCTTATCTTGAATTGGGTTTTGCCCTTAGAGTTAATTGTGCAAAGTGTGCAAGATATAGAAAAGTAACATTCAAAAAGCAAAATATCACCCAAGAATGTTTCCTAAACTATATGCTATGCATACGTACCTTGTCTCCAGCTCTCTTTAACAGTAATTGTAAAGTAAACGTAATTAAACAAATGCCTAGAATGCAAGTCTAAACGTTTTTTAAGCAATTAATAATCACTCAAATTACTGTTGAATTAAAACAGGGATGGTGGATAACAGAAATAGCAAAAATATAACATACAAAAACTTAAATTTTTCCGAGCAATATGTCCTGCAAAAAAGAGTTTTCAGTAGTCCAATGAATTTTTCAATTTTTGCAACGCAATTTCTTAAAATTCTGTTTCCTACTTTCGAGAGTAGGGGCACAGAATTTACAAGTCTTCTCTTGCAAAGCTTGAATGCTAGATCTGAATCTTCAAGTCCCTGAAACAACACACAAAACTTGTTAGAAAACAAATACACCGTTCCCTCCCCCGCAACGGCGCCAAAAATTTGATTGCTAACATGAAAGAACAATCAAAGAGTTTAAGAATTTACCGTGTAGCTTGTGGCTAATGGGTCGTGTCCACGAGGAGGAATGCGATGGAAGCTTTTCGGTGATTCGTTTAAAAACAAAGAATTGTGTTCATTTTTTAATGGAAAAAGAGAATGGAAAGAAAAAGATGATTAAAAGAGAAATTGCAACTTTAAAGAAGGCTTTGGAGAAGATGATTTAAAAAGCTCGAAAATTGTTTTGTTGATTATAATAAGGAAGAAAATCTGGGCTCACTATCTCACTACTCAATCTTTCATTCTTCTATTGAAATCCTAAGTGCCTCAAATTGATCATAGGCAAAACTTAAAGTTGATTTTTAGAAAGTTTGAAGTAAAGCACATAAGATGGTTGGAAGAGTTCACTCTTTTCTTTGAAAAATCGTTTAGAATCGAATGTTAAATCATCAAGCGTGAAGAAGCAAGAATGAAGTAAAAATAGTTCAAGAAGCGTTCATGAAAGAAGTAAGAGTTTAATAATCCAAACCCATCCTCATGTGCTTTCAAGAACACTTTCAAGAAGAAAGGCTTTAAGTAAGGCATGCAAATGATTCATTGGGTCTTTTTCTTTAAAACCAAAAGAGAAGAAGAACTAGAGAGAGTTACAATAGTGAGCCCAGAAAACTGTTTTAGTTATTCATGAAAAACAAAGAAGAAAGCAAATAAATAATGCAAGACATACCGTAATACGAATGGAAGAAAAAGCAGCTCGATTCTTGTATTGATGTCACTTCAATCTTCAAGTACAAGCACTCAATTCCTCTCTCTCACAAGTATGTGTACTGAACTACAAATTGAAAAACAAGAATATAACTTTTGCACTATCTAACAAAGAGCCTAAATCCTTAGAAAATAAATACAAATTCTAATCCTACTCTTCGCTCCCTTTTGCTTTGCTGAAACTAGTATTTATTAGGGAAAAACTAAAAGGGGGGAATCCCGGGAAGATTGGGGGAGCAAACGCTCCCCCAACTGACACTAATCAGGCCTTCTGCCGGTCGACCGAGCCAGAGGTCCGACATGCAAAAAATGTGCACAGGTTGGGCCGGTCGACCGCACGGTCGACCGCCAGAGAGTGTCTGCTATCTGGAAATGGCCCGGTCGATCGCTAGGCCATTGCCCAGTTGACTGTCGACCGGCCGGTCGACCGACCTTCCCAATGGTCGAAAATTAGACCAATGGCGGTCAACCGGGCGATCGACCGTCAGTAGCCAGAGCTGCTGAGTTGGCTTCCAACGGGCAGATTTTTGGAGGCTATTAAAGGGGGCTCCCATGGACTGTTTTATACAAAATTTGAAGTGGGTTTTCAAACTAGTTTTTGATACATCTTTTAGTATTTATCTCCACCTGTTTAAGAGCCAAAATTGCCATATTAAAAGGAGAGTTTTAAGAGTGATTTTCAAAAGTAATTTTCTTGAGTTTTTCACCACTAATTCTATCCTTGTTTTCTCACACATACTTAAGCTTTTAATTGCTATATCATTCTTATAGGAGAGTTATTGTGAGAGTGATTTTAGGTGATCACAGTGTTTAGATCACCATAGTGTTCATTCTTTATATTTGAGGAGGCGGACTTACGGGTTCGCGTTGTTTCGAGTTCTAGTGAGAGCTCGTTGTAAAGGTGCAGCCTCGGCAAGCTTGTGTGCTTGCGTGTGTTGTTCTTGCGGGAACAAGGGAGGGACTAGAGAGTCCAAAGGAGTTCTAGTGTGAAATCGCTTGTAGGTGTTGCGGTACCGAGTGATCCGGTAGGATCGTTTTTAGTGAAAATCCTTTATAATGTTGAAGGCGGGGACGTAGAGCAAGGGTGCTCGAACCTCAAAACAAATCTCCCGTGTTTGTGATTGCTCTCTCTATCTCTCTATCTCTCACTTGTCTTTATATCTTACATGCTCTAATTGTCATATTCATTACTTACTTGATATATTCTTGTACTTATATTGTTATATGCGTAGGTTTGTTTGCTCACACTTGTATTCAATCAAGAGAGCTATAACAGTACCTCAACTCTTATCTAGAGGAATCTTGAGAAGATAGTCCAAAACCCTTCACGGGGAATCCGGCTAAAATTTTGTGTTATACCTTGTGTGCTTAGCTAAAAAATTTTTTAGTTTGCTTAAATAGTTTTAATTCCACATTAATTCATCATTAGATTAGCTAGTCACCTATTCACCCCCCTCTAGGTGATTTCAATTGGTATCAGAGCCAAGTGCTCTTGATTTGGGTCTAACAACCTTGAGTTAAAGATCCTCATTTATACCTAATCACAATATTTGTACACACACATAGACTTCATGTCACCTCCTGATTGGTCACTAATGTTGCATATTTAATATCATATTTTCATACCTATTTTAGAATAAAACTTTGCATTGTATTAATTAATTGCTTAATTTATTTGCAGGCTCATTCTTTAAGGAGATGAAGAGAAATGAGCCCAAAGCCCACCAAAATTCTGAATTAAATCAGAATTAATTCACACTCACTAAATTAGGGAAAAATCAAGAGGTTGAAAACTGGATGAGAAGAATCCTCTCAGAATCGATCGGTTAAAGCAAAGATCAAGGGATGAGATGAAGCAAGTTTGATTTAGATTCTGACTGGATACATTTTAGTATTCGAATCATAACTTTTGCTACAGAATCTCAATTCTGATGATTCAAGATGATCCAGAAAGAAGACTTACAGAGCTACAACTCTTATGTTGATCATTATCTCTAATTCTGTTATTTGATAAATGATATTCAGCAATCAATATGCCAACAAACTGCAGATCAGAACTGAATATCCACCTCAAATCAAGTTTGAAGATAAGGGGAGTTCAAAAATTGCTAGATTTACTTATCTTCACACTCCTCTACCCTCTCCATTTCTCCTATAAATACCTTCACTCAAAGGCAAAAGGGAGGCCAATGCAGATTAGGATTTAGCCTAGTTTTAATTCTTTGTAGTTTAGGTTTTTCTTTTCTTGTTATGTAATTTGTATGTAACTTAGGGTAGAAGAAGATTCATGTAAGTAAGAGAGAGGGGCTGATGTTGAGAGTGACACCGACGATGTACCCTACTCCTTTCTTTCATTGTCTCAGCAAGTAATAAAGGTAAATGCTTTGTTTGTTTTCTATTCTGCTTTACTTTACATTTGTTTTGCTTTCCTCTTCCTCTTCTACTTTACCTTGGTTGTATTTGTTGAGTGTACAAGTGAATTCCAAAGCAAGTATAACTAAGCTACGTGAGAGCCAGCGATAGTTCATGAAGACGTTCTCCTCTTCCAAGATCCGCATCACTTCGTTCTTCTTATGCTTGACGATATAATGTGCACGGGGACCGAGCTCGAGTTTATGATCTATGCGTTGAACGCCTCCGAAGCAAAAAGGTAGAACTTGCTAAAAGGTTTCCAAGTAAGTCATCAATCAACCTAGGTAAGTATCTCTTCACTTTTCTTTCTTTCTTTTCTTTCTTAGTTTAGATCACCAACAACTTCTTCCAAATCGTTTTCATTCTTCTTTCCACTTCATTGTACATAGTCGCTTTCTTTTGTTTTCTGAATTTTCCACCTTCTTCATCTTCCATTTTCTTGTAACTTTAATATAACTTTCTTTTTCATTTTCATAACATTAAAACTGAGAAGAACTTTCGCTTATTTTCTTAACGATTTCAATAAAGAACTGTAAAACTTCCATCGCAAACCCTCCTTGTGGATCACGACCCGCATAGCCACTTGCTATAGCGAAAGAATTGAGCACTTGCACATTTTTATTCTTAAATCTAATATTCTGTAATATGTGTTGATCGAGATTTTACCTGCACACAAAAATAAAGATGTTAGATTTAGAAGTAGTTGTGCAAGGTTCTCAATTCTAATCCGCGGTAGCAGTGGCTATGCGGGTCGTGATCCTCTGGGAGGGACTAGCGATGGAAGCTTTGTCAATAAGTTATCTCTAATGTTTTTTTTTATTAGTTATGATGATATTTACAATGAAGTGTGAAAAGAAATTGAGAATATGGTAGTGTGAGATCTAAACTAAAGAAATAAAAAGAAAGAAACTATAACACGTACAAACCTCTTCTACCTTGCTTACCTTTGATCTGTTCGCGACGACTTACCCTGTCTTGAAAGGCGTGCAAGTATGGCGTATAGGATCGTCCACCTTCGCTACCTACGCTATGAAAAGAAAAGACAATCTAAAGAAGGATTGTTCATCTCCATAGGCCATCAAGTGCTCTTCTTTGGCTAGGCAGTCTCGAAGCGTTCGGATCTCACGGTTTGCAAGTCATTAGAGAGAATAACACAAGAATAGAAAAATAAAAAAAGAACAAAACACAAATAACAAGAATAGAAATAACAAAGACAAACCTCAAGTAGATTTCATTAACAATGGAAGAAAAGTAGGCTTACACCGCTGTCACCTCAATACAAGCATGGACTCCCTCCTCCATGAAAGCTTCCTCCACTCTCCGATACAAAAATTACAAAAAGAAAACGAAAATCTAACCTAAACTACAAACTAAAGAAAACCCTAGATTTGGCCCTCTGGCTCTGCCTCTGGACGCTCTGTACGTTGCACTGCAGGGGGTATTTATAGGTGCAGAAGGAGTCAGAGTCCCAGTACAACACCTCCACGAAATCTGGTAGTCAGATAAGACCAAATTGCCGCAGAAACGCGGCTTGGGCCGCGTTTCCGCGGCACTACAGTGGCTGCTGGCCACGCGCTTTGGCGCGTGGCTTCTCCTGGTCCGTCCATTTGGTCGTTTTCTTCTGGAAGCTTGATCCTGGCTCTTTATCTTGGGATTTCGAGATAACTTAGAGATCAAGTTATCTAGATCTCAAATCTCCCAATATCTTTATCCACGAATTCCTTATCTTTGCACTCTCTTCTTTGGCTTTTATCCTCATCTGCAAGTATTTAGGGTTGGATAGAAGTCTATCCTTCCCTCTTCTTTGATAATTGCAACTTTAGCCCTTGTGTATTTGCAATTTTGACATTTGGTATTTGCACTTTTGCACTTGGGCTTCAAACATGGGCTTTTGGGCTCTTTTTAGGCTTTAATTCTTTCTTTTTATTATTTCGAGGCCTGCACACAATAAATTACAAAATATTAATAAATGTGCAGAATTAAATGAATAAATATGAAAATGTGATGGTAAATGTTATGATAAAAATGCATTTTTCACTACCAATCACACCCCCACACTTATCTTTTTGCTCGTCCTCGAGTAAAAATCAAAGAAAAAGAAAAGAAAAATTAATCTAACCTAACTCACTTTCGTAGGAATCACGGTTGCACTTAGCATGTGCAACAAGCCGTTAAACCTCTAGGTTACCCTAGAGGACGAGTGTTGTCTCGTGAGGGTTTTCAGCGGATTACACCCACAAAATCCATAAAAAGGAAAATATTTGAAATGCTTTTGAAAAGACTAAGTAATCTATAAGTTTTTAGGATCATCATTTTTATTCATTCTTAAACTTAGTCTTTATAAAGTTAACTGTTTTCCATTTTAGGTAAGAATTAAAATTGAATTTCTAATATAGTCTTTTTCGTTACCAAAATCATATGCATCCTTATGTTTTTACTAGGAATTCCTTGACTTGGACCCACTTCTTGAACCTAGCCCGACTCCTGAACCCTTACTTGATTTGAGTTTCTTTCCTGAGTCGGTTTTAGTTCCTGAACCTATCATTCTTGAGTCCAAGTCAACCATTCTACCAAGTCACATTCTTTCGTTGAACATAGGTATAGACCATGATGACTCTGTGATGGTTTTTCAGGACTGGTCATGTAAAGGGAGTAAGTTTCACGAGAGGATCTTCCATGATCCTATTCATACTGGGGACTGTAAATATGTAAATAAAAAAGAGGTAAATAAAGGTAGGTCCCGTGAACTACCACGTTATCTTGATTGGGCCGCATTTCGTGGACCAATTAAACCACCACCGGAACCATCCCCGGTAACGGCGCCAATTTGTTAATCGAGATTTTACCTGCACACAAAAATAAAGATGTTAGATTTAGAAGTAGTTGTGCAAGGTTCTCAATTCTAATCCGCGGTAGCAGTGGCTATGCGGGTCGTGATCCTCTGGGAGGGACTAGCGATGGAAGCTTTGTCAATAAGTTATCTCTAATGTTTTTTTTTTTATTAGTTATGATGATATTTACAATAAAGTGTGAAAAGAAATTGAGAATATGGTAGTGTGAGATCTAAACTAAAGAAATAAAAAAAGAAACTATAACACGTACAAACCTCTTCTACCTTGCTTACCTTTGATCTGTTCGCGACGACTTACCCTGTCTTGGAAGGCGTGCAAGTATGGCGTATAGGATCGTCCACCTTCGCTACCTACGCTATGAAAAGAAAAGACAATCTAAAGAAGGATTGTTCATCTCCATAGGCCATCAAGTGCTCTTCTTTGGCTAGGCAGTCTCGAAGCGTTCGGATCTCACGGTTTGCAAGTCATTAGAGAGAATAACACAAGAATAGAAAAATAAAACAAGAACAAAACACAAATAACAAGAATAGAAATAACAAAGACAAACCTCAAGTGGATTTCATTAACAATGGAAGAAAAGTAGGCTTACACCGCTGTCACCTCAATACAAGCATGGACTCCTTCCTCCATGAAAGCTTCCTCCACTCTCAGATACAAAAATTACAAAAAGAAAACGAAAATCTAACCTAAACTACAAACTAAAGAAAACCCTAGATTTGGCCCTCTGGCTCTGCCTCTGGACGCTCTGTACGTTGCACTGCAGGGGGTATTTGTAGGTGCAGAAGGAGTCAGAGTCCCAGTACAACACCTCCACGAAATCTGGTAGTCAGATAAGACCAAATTGCCGCAGAAACGCAGCTTGGGCCGCGTTTCCGCGGCACTACAGTGGCTGCTGGCCACGCGCTTTGGCGCGTGGCTTCTCCTGGTCCGTCCATTTGGTCGTTTTCTTCTGGAAGCTTGATCCTGGCTCTTTATCTTGGGATTTCGAGATAACTTAGAGATCAAGTTATCTAGATCTCAAATCTCCCAATATCTTTATCCACGAATTTCCTTATCTTTGCACTCTCTTCTTTGGCTTTTATCCTCATCTGCAAGTGTTTAGGGTTGGATAGAAGTCTATCCTTCCCTCTTCTTTGATAATTACAACTTTAGCCCTTGTGTATTTGCAATTTTGACATTTGGTATTTGCACTTTTTCACTTGGGCTTCAAACATGGGCTTTTGGGCTCTTTTTAGGCTTTAATTCTTTCTTTTTATTATTTCGAGGCCTGCACACAATAAATTACAAAATATTAATAAATGTGCAGAATTAAATGAATAAATATGAAAATGTGATGGTAAATGTTATGATAAAAATGCATTTTTCACTACCAATCAATATGCATAGCCTATATGCAATGGGAGCTTAACATCTCTTCTATATATAGATTCATGTTGAGTGTATCTTGTATTGAGGAGCTTGACATCTCTTCTTTATGTGATACACGTGTGTAGGAGGAGCTTCACATCTCCACTTATGCATTGCATATTATGTTTTATGTGAGTTAGGGCTTTGTCATCCCTTCTTTATGTAATGCATGTATGCAGGGAGTTAACTTCACGTCTCTCTCTTTAAAAATGAATATCGCATATATATCCTTATTGATGATTTATTTTTCACCCTTTTATTGATGATTGACAAAAAGGGAGAGAAAGTTTTTGAGTTTATATATGCATATTTGAGTTCTTGAGTTTTATCATATATTGTGTTTATGCATTTTATAAAATGGGGAGAATGATTTTGATTATTTAAATAAAAACAGGGAGAAGGTTTTGGGAGAAAGATCTTTTAGTTTATGCATGTTTCTCCCACCTTGTGTATGCATATATATTTGTTTAGTTTTATACTCTTCATTGCAATATCTTATTTGTTTATTGTTATGCATGAGTTAAGGGAGAGCTTTTATGAAGCTTAACTTTAATGCATGTATATATAACTCCATGAATTTTGTCATCATTAAAAAGGGGGAGATTATTGGCCCATAGGCCCATCACTCTAGTTTTGATAATGATTAACTCATGTAGTTATTGTACTAATGATCTTGTGTTTAATTAGTCTCAGATATATGATCAAGATCTTAGTAGGTGTGTAGCTTCAGTAAAAGATTTCAAGTCAAGTTTTGGAGCTAGCACGTGTTGATTCAAGAGCTTGTGCATCAAGACCACATCAAGTACTCAAGAGGAGTCTATCTCATTGGATCATAGTTTGGACCAATCAAGATGAAGAAAAGATTTCAAGAGAAGACTTGTGTCTAGGTTTGTTTTTAGTAAGATTTTATTTTTAGATAAAATGTAAAGATTAGTTGGTGGATTGCTCAAATATCATATACACTCACCCACAAGATTTATATGTGTTTTCATAAAAGAGTTTTCATTTTAAAAAAATACCGTTTTGATTTTTGGAGTTTCATATATACATATGTTTTAACCAAAACCATTTTAGAGCTAAATGTTAAAAAACATAGATATTTCTTCATATATGTGTAGTGGATCATATCCATACACACTAAGATTTAAAAGTGTTTAGAATATCTTGTTTTTATATTTGGAGAAGCTTTGAAAAAATCAATTGGAAAAATACGGATTTTGTTTAAAGTTAAAACTTCCATATTACAAAAATAGTTCAAAATGTTTGTAACATGTTTTGATTTTACTCAAACATGTTTGTATTTCAAAAATATCAATGAACTTATTTTTGTAAATATTTTTTGAATTTATGGGATTTATTAAAGTCAAAAGGCCAAGTTTTTAAATCTCCAAAACATGTTTTCTGGCCTTTTGCCGGTCGACAGCACGATCGACCGAGCCAGAGGTCGGTCGACTAGGCGGTCTCTGGCTCGGTCGACTAGGCGGTCGACCGACATACACAAAACGTACACAGGTTGGGCCAATCGACCGCACGGTCGACCGCCAGAGAGTGTCTGCTCTCTAAAAATGGCCCAGTGTCGACCGGGCGGTCGACCGCTAGGCCATTGCACAGTTAGCGGTCGACCGGTCGGTCGACCGACCTTCCCTTGGTCGAAAATTCGACCGTTGGCGGTCGACCGGGGCGATCGACCGTCAGCAGCCAGAGCTGCTGAGTTGGCTTCCAACAGGCAGATTTTTGGAGCCTATAAAAGGGGGCTCTCATGCACTGTTTCATACAAGATTTGAAGTGGGTTTTCAAGCTAGTTTTTAATACATCTTTTAGTGTTTATCTCCACTTGTTTAAGAGCCAAAATTGTCATATCAAAAGGAGAGTTTTTAAGAGTGGTTTTCAAAAGTGATTTTCTTGAGTTTTTCACCACCAATTCCATCCTTATTTTCTCACACATACTTGAGCTTTCCATTACTATATCATTCCTATAGGCGAGTTGTTGTGAGAGTGATTTTAGGTGATCAAATTATTTAGATCACCATAGTGTTCATCCTTTGTATTTGAGGAGGCGGACTTACGGGTTCGCGTTATTTCGAGTTCTAGTGAGAGCTCATTGTAAAGGTGCGGCCTCGACAAGCTTGTGTGCTTGTGTGCGTTGTTCTTGCAGGAACAAGAGAGGGACTAGAGAGTCCAAAGGAGTTCTAGTGTGAGCTTACTTATAGGTGTTGCGACACCGAGTGATCCGGTGGGATCGTTTTTAGTGGAAATCCTTCATAGTGTTGAAGATGGAGACGTAGAGTAAGGGTGCTCAAACCTCGAAACAAATCTCCCGTGTTTGCGATTGCTCTCTCTATCTCTCACTTGTCTTTATATCTTGCATGCTCTTATTGTCATATTCATTACTTGCTTGATATATTCTTGTGCTTATATTGTTATATGCGTAGGTTTGTTTGCTCACACTTGTATTCAACCAAGAGAGCCATAGCGGCACCTCAACTCTTATCTAGAGGAATCTTGAGGAGATAGTCTAGAGCCCTTCACGGGGAATCCGGCTACACTCTTGTGTTATATCTTGTGTGTTTAGCTAAAGAATTTTTTAGTTTGCTTAAATAGTTTGAATTCCGCATTAATTCATCATTAGATTAGCTAGTCACCTATTCATCCCCCCCTCTAGGTGATTTCACATTTAAACCTTGCTTTCATCTTCAAGGTTAGCTCCTTAGATTATTTTATTACAAATAAGGAACAAGTCTATTCCGAACTGGTTTAATACTTCTACTCAAATCTTTCATTCCATGATAATCATATCAAATCCCGTGTTAAGAATATTTATATCAATATTTCTCTTGAATGATTTGATAGGATTTTTAAACTATCTTGTGATGGTATAGAAATCTTCCATCTAGACCTTCATAATTTTGAGTACGCTGACGGTGAGAGTACTCTCACCGCCTCTCATCTTCTCCACAGTGATGATAACTCGGACCTTGTGAGGAATGAGGAGGTGAGGCACTGTACACTTCCCACTCAAATCTTCTCAAAGATTATTTTTCATAATCTCCTGCCTAAATCAGTGGAATATAGTAATGTTTATGGTTGTGCGCCCTTTCTCATTTATTGCCTTCAGCAAGACATTAAAGTGAATATCCATCGTCTCATTATCGATTTTATGCTTTTCGGTCATTTATTAATTCCTAGTAGGAATCTTACATACAGGATGATTCTTACTCGGCTATTCAAGCATCTCAAGATCAATTTTTCTAATGAGAGAACTGTAACTCCTTCTATTAATATCGATCGCACCTTCTTGAAGAGGATGCATGTTGGTCTTCGCGCTCTAGCTCCTACCCATTCTCCCTTGATCGAGCCCAACCTATACAAAAAAAAATACAGAGTTTAGGAAAAGTGCTAAGTCCTTGATGCTACTGTGTAGCCAGGGCTAACGAGTCATGATCTATAGGGAGAGATTGCGATAGAAGCAATTAAATAAGTTTCTTCTTTTAATTCACTAAAACAAGTTAAGAGTTCTCTTCTCAATTTTAAAAGAAAATATAAATAGTTAAAGCTAATCTAAGTTAAAAGGAATCTAAAGAAAAAGATGGGTTTGTTGTTAATTCAAAAGAAAAGAAAAATGAGTACAAAGAAAAAGAAATAAAAAGAGAATGTGTTAGTTTTGAAATCGTTATATTATACTAAGAAAGGAAAAGAGATAGAGAAGGAGAATTTACCTTTATCATTGAATAAAGTACCTAAAGTTGTAGTGAAAATTAACTTGAATTAAAGAGAAGCAGTAGAAAATAAAAATATTGCTTTGATTGGATCGAGTACAATAAAGAAAAGTAAAAAACTCTATTGATGTCACTTCAATACAATTTTCTCTTGAAGAAAGATTACATCAGTGTCACTCTAATTACAATTTTCTTCTTCTCTCATGTAGCTCTTTCTAGCCTAAAATAAAATAAAAATTTTGTTGAAAAAGAAAATTAAAATTCTAAACTAAATTAAAGCTCTTTCTGGAAATCCCTCCCTCTGCCTTCTGAAGATGCAGGTATTTATAGGAAAAATAAGATAGTGATAAGAGTATAGAAATAGGGGAAGAAAAACCTTCCTCAAATTTGAAAGGATAGCCGTGAAAATGCGGCTTTACCGCGTTTCAGAAGCAAGATCCTGGTCGTAGGGCCAGGGTTTGGGTGCGTGTGTTCGTTGATTTTTTCTCTATATTTCTATCTTTTTGGATTTTGAATTTCTGCTCCATATTTGATGATCTATCCTTTTATCCTTAGCAAAATCAATAGGGTCTTCTTCTAATCCATTTTTTCTTTAAATTTTAATGATATTATCTCATCTGATATACCCGATCTTCAAATAAGATTACTTCTAAAACCTCTGGATTTGAATCGATCCACACTAATTTGAACTTTTGAATTTAATTGGATAGAATTTGTGCTTATCTTCTCTCTATCATATCCTGCATGAATTTAGACATTAAGACAAGTGAGTTGTAGGAATTATTATAGAAAAAAATGTAGAAATGCAGTAACAATTATACAATATATGTGTCCAAACATTCCTCAGCTCGCACCTCACCTCCTGCCCAACCTTTTGGCTCCGGTTCCTCCTCTTCAACTGCCAATCCATATGCAGATATCAGAACCCAGCTGGTGATCTATTTCTGCACATCATTGCATCCACAGAGAAGATCCTTGCGAATCAGGAAGCGATTCGGAACTAGCAATAGAACAACATAGCTTATGCGTGCTCTTCCATCCAATATCTTGAGAGGTGCAGTGATTATTGTTTCTCTAGGCACAATTGGTCTGTTCCTGTCCCCGACGCTTATGGACAACCTCTTCCTCTAACTAGTCCTCCTTTTGATCCTTGGATAGCTCCTCAGAATTTCTCCATGGCTTATCGCCCCGTTGCAGAGCCTACTGATGACATTAATGATGAACATGAAGATGCTTGACTAACCCTATTTTGATGTATGGCAAAAAGGAGGGAGAAGTAGTAGTTATTTTAATTGCTTTAGTCACTTCATTTTGATGGACGCACGTTTATGTTGGTGTTTATGTTTGAGACTTCATTTTAATGGATACTTGCTTTAGCTATAAAACTTTAATCTATCATTCTTATGTTATAGCTCATGTGTTAGTCTTGCCACTTTTATGATGATTATGTTGTTATGACCATCTTGTATTTTGAGGATGGTGGTTTTGGATGGATGGAAGAAAACGTTTATGCATATGCTTTATCTATCATACCATGTTATGCGTAATTGTGTTGCATAGAGCTCATATGTTGAATATCACATCCCTATGCTTTAATTAATGACTTAGTCACACATTGAATATCCTATTTCAATTTTTGATCCTTATATGTCACAATCTTTATTCATGCACATATTTAGGGGGAGTTTCATTTGAAGCCTCTTCTAAATTTATTTAAAATAACTCCATGTATTTTGTCATCATCAAACAGGGAGAGATTGTTAGCCCAAAGATCATTTGCCTTCGTTTTGATGATGATAATCTCATATAGTTATTTATTCTAATATTTCAATCTATATAAGTTTCAGGTAACAAAATTGATTTCATTTTGAGCTTGGCTTCTCTATAAAAACTCACAAGTTTATGAAGCTCTCAAAAAGGTGATCCTAGAGCTAAGCTAACAAGATCAAGTCACGGACTTCATTCTAAAGGACAATCTCCAAGGGATTCCTTTTGACAAAGAAAACCAATTTTCTTTTCTTTTTAATGTAAGGTTTTAGTTTGTTAAAACCAAGAATTCGTGATATAGTTAGCTTTAGAGCTTGACACACACAAAAAATAATATTTGGATTTTTGCTTTCATGAGTTTTAAAGATTGTTTCAAAATAATTTTTGTTTACATACTTTATTAAAAAAATTTCTTGTATATAAAAGAGAGTTCATTTTTCGACAAAATATTAGTTCTACTTCTTAGATTTTGTGTTGATATTTGATCTCACAGTTTTGGACTTCACAATATAACATGAACTATATTTTGTTTCTTTTTGTTGCAAAATATATTTCAAAAATAAAACAAAATTTCAAATGTTTTTAAAACTATGCTTTTTGTCTTGGGTCGGTCAATCGGACGGTTGACTGGTGGATCGACCGAAGTGCACAAGAAAGTAATATGTATCTCGGTCGACTGGTCAGTCGACCGACTGTAACCCATTTACTCTCTATTGGTATCGGTCGATCGGCCGATCGACCGATGTTACTCAATGATAAAAAATATGACCATTAACGGTCGACCAGGCGATCTACTGATCTGCCTGTTTTTGGAGTTTTTACCCCAAACGGCTATATTGTTAGTCTACTGTTTAGAAGTAATTAAAAAAATTATTATTTGGAGTTTTCTCTGGTATTTTGAATACATATAAATAAAAATCCTGTAGGTGATTGAAACATTAATATTTTTGAGATTTAAACTCATTTAGACTCAAATTCTTCTAGAGAAAATTTTTAAAAAGAGAGAAGTTTTCAAAACAAAGTCCATTACAGATCTCTCTTACTTGATTCCTAACTCCACTAATTTAAAAGCTTTCTTGATCACAATCTCAGAGGTACATATTCTATTCTTGGTTATAAGATTGTATTTGAGCCTTTTTTGTGATCTAGTAAATATCACATCTTTCATTGTTATTGAGAAGTGTCATAGAAATTGAGGCCTCAATACGAGCTTGCGGGTTTGTCGATTGTAAGGTATTGTGATACTAAGTAAGTGGACTTGTTGGTCCTAATCGTTCTTACAGGAATGTGTAGATGGTGATCTCGCAGGATCAACTATAGTGGAAAATCGTTCACATGGTGAAAGCGGGGACGTAGAGCGTAGCTTGAAGCTTGAAACAAATCTCCCGTATTTGTGATTGCTTACTCTCTCTTTCTCCTCTCTTAACTCACTCTCTACTAA
Organism: Agave tequilana; assembly: GCA_038442645.1. Taxonomy (NCBI): domain Eukaryota; kingdom Viridiplantae; phylum Streptophyta; class Magnoliopsida; order Asparagales; family Asparagaceae; genus Agave; species Agave tequilana. The sequence continues at coordinate 32,458 of JAVJIF010009273.1, read as the reverse complement.
AGCATGCTAATATTTTTCCTTTTTATATTGCAATATATACTCTTGTGCCATTGTTACTTGTATTGAGATTATTACTTGCTAGTTTACTAGAGATAGTTTTTAATTCCGCATTATTTGTCATCATCCTATAGTGATCACCTATTCACTCCCCTCTAGGTAATTTACAATATTAAGTTTCGTCTGACTTGAATATAGCCTATAAAACAAAGACAACCAACATGTCAGAGGAGATCGGAGTAGCTCCCGACCTAAAATCCTCTAATGCTTAAATCAGCCCATATTCAAAGTGAACCTTCTAAAAGCGGACAGAAGGATGTGAAAACACAAGGGTTCATAGGACGCACTTCTCTCCGTGAGGGCACTTATTGTTGGGTTTAGAGGGCATCTTGGAGAGTTCAGGTGAGCCTCCGTACTTGAGTTCACCAGGATCAGTGTCTACCCAATTAGTGCTTTATCGGGTGGGTTAGGTTGTGGGCGAGCTGGCTGATCGATTTTGTCAAGGCCCTGTCACGCCGCGCATGCGGTTTTGTTGGCCTATGGTCCACTTCCTCTTCTGTGAATTGTCGTTGCGGCTTTTTGTTTTGGGGAGGAAGTATTTCCCACTTCCCGATGTTTGTTTGGAGTCGAAAATTAAAAATGAGAAAACATTTTTTTCCTTTTTCTTTTCTCTTTTACAGCTCTCTTTTACACAATCATTTTTTCACTTTCTGGTTGTTACAGTTAATTTTGTGGTCATGTAAATCCCCATTGCTGTCTAATTACAATCCAAAATAACTTGATATTAATATTTATTTTAATATTATTTTGCGGTCAATTTAGCAGTCAATTTTTTCACTTTCACTTTCACATTATTAAACAAACACCGCAAAACATAATATACTTTTTCACTTGCAGTTTTACATTACAACCAACCAACGAAAAAAAAATATACAAATCTCAATTTTCTATCTTTTTCTCTTCTTTGTCTTCTTATTTCTCACTTTCACTTTTTCTCCCATTTCCAACAAGCCAAATAGACTCATTATGACAAACAATACTCATTGCAATGTCTCCCTATTTCCCACTCTCACTTTTCTCCTATTTTCAACAAACCAAATAGGCTCATATGACAAACAATAATAATTGCACCATGATTTCTTCTCTTTGTCGAATAAGGGTAATGGGATCAACTATTTCCTTACAGGATAAATATCCCTGTGTGAAAGAAAAAGGGGGGGGCGGGGGGGGGGGTGGGGGCGAAAAAAGCAGCGTTAGGACCTAATTTCTCCAAAATTTGACTTGGCATTCTTATAATGTTAGTGTATAGTTTTTCTGTATTCGGTTCATGTGTGTGAGTCACACACATATAATAATAGGACCAATTACATGTTGACACATGGATTAGACCTTTTATAATCTCTTATAATATGTGTGTGAGACTCATACACATAACATATTATAAGAGGGTTAATGTTGGATTTTTTGAATTAAAATAAAAAGGAAAACTCTTTTAAACACTGAAGCCATTCTCACGATGAGTAGTCTTCAGGTTTTCTTTTAAGACGAGAAAAGAGAAAATGAGTAGTGTGTTGCTATTGGAGTGAGGGTCTATTTATAGACTTAGAACCCAAGTTGTTGTAACCACTCCAACAGAAAATCCAATCAGTTGAGATATTTTCTCAACTGATTTAGATTCTAAAACTTGATCAAAGTTGACTTAGTAAAACAAAATCTAAAATGAAAGCTTTTCCTTTTTATTTTAATTCAAAAAATCTAATAGTGCCCCCTAAAAGCTTGAGTTTCAGGGAAGACAGAATAAAACAAATCAATAATAAAAAACAATCAAATTATCAGATCATAAAACACGAGTGAAATTTGGGCAACATCATACTGTGAATTCGGGACAGGTTGACTACGCCTGGAACCTTCCTTAGTGAATTCATCGCCATCTGAGAGACATAGTGGACTACGCCTGGAACTAGTCTCTTTTACCAGATATTGATAGAATACACACACAGTAAGTCTTCATCTATTGAGCGAGCGGGTTGAGCGTTAAAGGCCATGCTCACAATAACCGACTCATGAGAGTTTCTAGGGTCAGCCCTGCCCCCCCAACTGCGGCCATCACGGTTCCTCTCACGTAAGTAAGTCCTCCAAGGGTACTACAGCTGGATAGTATACCCTCCACACTACATGTGTTGGACTTATTAAGAGTTAAACTCATCCTTACCTAACTGTATCATAAGAGCATCTCACCATAGAGAAGGGGTAGTAGCTACAACGCTACATATAGGATATAAATATATCCGGGTTGATGCTCCACACGAGTTTCACCAGTCCAGCTTGTTACTACCACATTGAACCTCTTTCATGGAACCAGCTCCCAATCAAGTAGGTTGGGTTCCCGTTATCGGTGAACTCTACTATGGGTTTAACCCCATCTCCCTCGATGAATTTAGGAATATATACTCCTAGAAAGACCCTTAATCAGAATGACTTTATGTTTTCTAGGGTCAGAAAATTGGCTTAACAGCCTTTATTTTCAAGTGGTAACAGCCAGAGATTTAACCCTTCATGACCACATTATTATGACTCTTGACATCTTTTATTAGACTTATAAAGTCTTTGGGTAATTATCAGAGTCTCCCCCAATTTGAATCCCAATTTGAAATTATAAGGTAGTTATAAAGTTTTTCTTGTAACCTTAGTTTCAAAAGGAACAAATTATACCATAATTGTTTATGATAAAGCATATATACTTTGTATTTGACTATTCAAATATTTATATGCTAAAGAATAGTCAAGAAATTTAGGCAATCTAGCTTTATTAGATCCCAATTAAATTTAAATGGGGAACAAAATCGCACATGACTATTCATCATCCTGTACATGGTTAGGATTCCAATTCTAGCTAATTTTTCATGATCCGACCATTATTTACATCAGATTCAATGTTAAAACTCGAATCAACCATAATTTGTAATCAGGGCTAATTCTAGATAGATTTAGTTATGTCCAAATGATGATAAAATTAGGGTTATAACCTAAACAATCATTTTTTAAAATTATGGTGTACAAAGGTTGATGATATATTTAATAAAATTTTAGAAATTGGGTTAGTCAAAATCTCAATTTTATCAGTCTAATTGGCCAGGTCGACGTAATTCAGGTGGGAGGTTTTCCGCTCTTGGCATTCCTTAATTACAGAACCACGTTGAGTACCCTTCCTTTGTTAAACACCAATTATATGAAATTTTGAGGAAATGATTTACCCTTTAATTTTATTATCCTATTGATCTAAAGAAACTCAAAAGGCTGTGCTTGTTTCAGCTACATTAAGAGTGTACAAATAATATTGTTGTACTCTAGATTTGTCAAAAATGATAGGAAGATTTCTACCAAGTTTTCTATATTCATAATATTAAAATGTCAGAATACAGGTTTATGTTGGTAGCTTTTAAATTAGGGTATACAAAATAAAAAGATGTAGGGGATCTTACTTAGTTACAATTTATAAAACAATATAATTTAGTTGGATATATAGCAGAGTAAGTTAGAATTCAATAAAAGAGTAGCAAGATATTTTAAAAGAACTCGAACTAATTATAACATGCAATTTAAGCACAAAATTAACATGTGTGTGTGTGTGTGTGTGTGTGTGTGTATGAAAAGTTGACAACTCCTAAGATGAAGGGTTCAATGTGTCTTTATCCAATACACAAAGTAACAAATAAATAAAGTATCAGAATTTATTCATTTTATTTACAAACTGAGATTGTAAGGAAAATTTAATAGCATCTGAAACAGTAATCGATATCTTTTATAAGCATGCCCTTCTGAAAACACTTAAAGAATTAGAACTGATATCACAGTGAATAACTTAGGAATTGGGCAAACAATGAGGTGTAAACATAATACACATTTGGTTAGATGTCCATTAACATTCATCAAAACTGTTATTATATATATAGAGTTTCTACAATCAGGAAATAAAAATAAGGTGACACGCTGCAGCAAATCAGGCAATGGTTTAATAGGGAGAGGAAGCACCTGTACACCTAACATTAGTCACACTATTTTTTCCTAAAATAACATATTTAACCTTAAATTACAATATTTTTCCTGTAGAACTTTGTTTTTTGATTAGTTTGCAAATATAAATTTCCTTCTGCTAGCAATAACAAATTGAACAGATAACAAACTTCAAGGATTAAAGCATGGTTCACTTTGATTCTGCAACTTACAGAATGAAAAGAATAGACCCATCTTAATTAAATAAAGTAGCACTTATGTGCATTAGTGAACAGATGTGCTAGTGAACCCCTGCGCCTTTTCTTAGACTTCAGGAAACTAATCATGACACTTCATTCATATTGTGAAAGATCAGGGCTCCAGATCCTTCACTTAGGTTAACCTTTAATCTTAATCAATATTTTAAAATATTCTATCATTAGAAAATGATAATAGTGCAAGGCTCCATGAGAGACATGCTAATGATTCATAGTTAATTAAAAGAGATACACTACGCCTCAAAGTGGATAACATCTATCAGAATGGCATATTACAGTTCCACACAGATCCTGCATGATTCCCTGTGATAGGGCAGATATAAGAACCACTTAAGAATAAGCTTCAAAACCATCATATGCCATTAAAATAAAAATAAACATTTCAAAAAATATCAGGCATTGATGATTTCACATGATTTTGTATAAAGTAGCACTTAATACGAAACGATAATGATAATAGACTTACAAAAGCTTTAAAAGCAGGTCTATGAGCAGCCATCTCATACATACAGCAACCTGCGAACATTAAGCCAACTAAAACCTAGAGATCAAAGCAGTTTTTATGCAAAAAATAATAGTGGTATCCTACTGGTTGGTTAGCCAACTGGCCAATATTTAAAGGGTTGTTGTGTTGCTATGTTGTGCATTATCACAGTTGTAAGCCTGACTTCAACAAAATGACACATGAATGAAATTTGAAGAAGTTTAAGGCTATTCATTCTCCCAATCCTCTGCAGATCACCACCAGAATATGCAGTTTTCCCTAAGATTCAAGTTTCTCCATGAGAAGACCAAAGCAACTGTGCCCCAACCTATTATGCTTCATGCAGTTAATGTTGCATCATAAGGTGGACATAAGCATGTGATCACATGACTTAAACAACAGAGTTGAGATTCCAACATCCAATGGTTCCAACTATAGCAAAAATTGGAACTCAGAGAAATAGAACGTCTTAGTTGAAAATAATCAAATAGCATAAATTGGATTTCCAATCCTATAATTCTCAATCTCATGTGTTTCAAACCCACCAGAATTTTCAACTACAAGTATCTAAGTTTGACCTACAGAAGGAATTATTCCTTTTTGCACAAAGTTCTTACACAAAAGGAAAGCAAGCAGATGAAAGCTTTTTAGGATCAATTTAAAAAGTTCCTATCAGACTAGTAAGTATGATCAAGGTTTTTAAATGGGTTAGAGTTTCCTCACTAGCATTTAACGAGAACAGCAAGGAATACTTATTTCATCATCAAGTTCCAATAAGGGTAAACCGAAAAAAAAAAATGCAACTTTCAATATAGAAATGCTGAACAAGCAAAAGAAGGACAATATTAAGTGACAACATTCTTGAGATTGTACAAAGATCTCTGGCTATCCTAAAGTTTTAAGTTTAGGTTATTACCCTAATTTTATCATCATTTGGACATAACTAAATCTATCTAGACCTTTTATAATCTCTTATAATATGTGTGTGAGACTCATACACATAACATATTATAAGAGGGTTACTGTTGGATTTTTTGAATTAAAATAAAAAGGAAAAGATTTCATTTCAGATTTTGTTTTACTAAGTCAACTTTGACCAAGTCTTAGAATCTAAATCAGTTGAGAAAATATCTCAACTGATTGGATTTTCTGTTGGAGTGGTTACAACAACTGGGGTTCTAAGTCTATAAATAGACCCTCACTCCAATAGCAACACACTACTCATTTTCTCTTTTCTCGTCTTAGGGCGTGTTTGGATGTAAGGATTCCGAGTGAAGTGAGGAAGTGGGGAAGTATAATTGCTCATTTCCCTATCTATCCAAACACCGGAAAAGGAAAATAAGAAAAACCCCCTTTTCCCTTTTTCATCTCTCTTTACACAACCATTTTCTCACTTCCAGAGTGCTACAGTTAATTTTGTGGTCATGTAAATCTCATTTATAATAAGTTATAGCATAAAACAGTTAATTTTTTGGTCATGTAAATCTCACTTGCATTCTAATTACAATCTATTTTTTATTTTTCTTAATTAATTTTTATTTTAATATTATTTTGCGGTCAACTTTGTGGTCAACTTTTCCATTTCCACTTTTCATTACCATCCAAACACCGGAAACGACAAAACATTTTCCAAACCACACTTCCCAACAACCATCCAAACACCAGAAAACTTACTACTCATTTCCCTTTTTCCTAAAGGAAATAAATTTTACTTCCTACTTCCTCACTTCACACCAATTCCTTAAATCCAAACAGACCCTTAAAAGAAAACCTGAAGACTACTCTTCGTGAGAATGGCTTCAGTGTTTAAAAGAGTTTTCATTTTTATTTTTCTGGGCAACTTCTTCATTTGAGCAGAGGCTCTGCCCACCGTCCTGGGCTGAGTGCTGGTGAATCCGGGAGATCCTTTACCGCTAGGGGACAAGGTCGATTCAACGTCTGGATAAGGAGACGGGCTTTTGATCCTTTAGGGCAGCGACATCGCGACTGCATTCCCCAGGCCAGATTCTTTTGTTTTATTTTAACATAATTGTTATTACATGTTAGACTAATTTATTGTTTTATCTTATTTTAATTTGTAAAGTTATTGTATGCTTTAGAAAACAGTATAAAATTCCCAATAGTTAATACACGTGTCAACACAAAATTGACTCTCTTATTGTATGTGTGTGTGCCTCACATACATGAGGAACATGAGCAGAACCCAATTTTTCCTATTTTTTATTCTCTTTTATTTATTTATTAACGATGTTGAAAAAAGTACATAGAGAAAACACATTTCAGTCTCAGTGCACGCACAAATGCCTGATTCATGCGCATACAAGCATTCACTTAAGTAATATAATTTGTATTAAAATTTATTCTAATTAAAACATTTAAATAATTTTGCTAATAAATTTGTAATTTCATAGAAGTTAAAGCGCAAGGGCCTTCAGCTTGACACATGAGAAAAATGAGGTTGTTGACAATAACACTGTTGTCCATTACAGTGGACAGGACATGCAATGTAATAACAAGATAGGCGGCAGATTTGGGGCGGCATGGATAAATTAAGCGAGCACGTACAAATAACCCACCAACTCTTTTTAAGTGGTTCGTATTAAGTTCACACTTTAATAATATTAATTCTTTTCAAAAAAGATTTGGACCTAACGATGGTGATCAGGTCGGCAAAATTTTTAAACTTTAAATTCCTTTTCCAGCTGGAACCAATATCACTCACACGTAGGGTCAAATATATCGAGCACGATAAGAAGAGACAAAGATCCAATCCCTTTCAGCGTTCCACCACTACCCACCCCGTTTCAATCCCTCCACTAGCTCCATCAACGCTGTGTGCGACGACCCACCCTCCTCCACCGCCGCAACCGCCGCCTCCCTCGCCTTCGCCATCCTCTCCCTCAGCTCTCCCCCGCCCACCGATTCCATCACCCATCTCACCTTTCTCTCCACCTCTTCAGCGCTCACCATGTCCTCATCGTACCCCTCCATCTCCACCGCCAGCTTCATCTCCTCCACGAGAAACACCAGATTCATCCTCTGTTCCGCGTACAGCGGCCACCCGATCATCGGCACCCCGCCGCATACGGCTTCCAGCACGGAGTTCCACCCGCAGTGACTCACGAACGCCCCCACCGACTCGTGCTTCAGCACAGCTGCCTGCGGGGCCCACGACTTCACCACCATCCCCCTTCCCATTGTCCGGTTCAAGAACCCCTCTGGCAGAAGCCGGTCCAGGTCCGGTCCGGGCGGGGCCTTGAACCGGTCGGCCGGGTCATCACTCGGCGGGCTACGGACCACCCACAAAAACCTCTGCCCGCTCCTCTCCAGCCCAACCGCAATTTCCTTCAGCTGGGCCGCAGAGAACAGCCCCAAACTGCCGAAACAGAGGAACACCACGCTTGCTCTCGGCTGCTCATCTAGCCAGCTCAAGCACTCCGACGGCCCGTTAGCATGCGAGTTGATAAGCGGGCCGATGCAGTAAGTACGCGGGAACGGCCCCGCGGCGATCGCGTCGACGGCCCTCTTCTCGATCGCCTCCACCGTGTTGATTATGATCCCTTTGGCCTCCGGCAGCCTGCGAGCCACGTAGAGAAACCCTTTATAGGCCTCATCGTCCCGATCGAGCATCGGGAGAGGCATGTGGTCGGCGGGGAGAGGAGGAACTCCGGGAATTTCCAGTTTTGCTTTGCCCAGTTCGCGAAAGCTGGCGGAAGTGGTTTCGTGAATGCTGGGAAAGTGGAGGAAGACGGAGAGACAGCTGGCGCCGGAGGTGAAGAAGTAGTATGTTGGGATGTTGAGCTGGGCCAAGACGTCGAGGGCGCAGCTGCAGAAGAAGTCGATGACGAGCGCGGAGGGGGCAGGGGAGGCTGAGGAGAGGAAGCGGTGGAGGTTGGGGTTGGAGAGGCGGAGGAGGTCGAAGGCAAGGGCCTCATGGTGAGGGAAGGGGAGGGGGGTGGGGAGAGGGAGGGGAGGCGGTGGAAGGAGATGGAAGGGTTGGAGGAGGCGGAGGCGGAGGCGACAAAGGCGGCGGTGGCGGCACCAGTGTTGTAGTGGGGCTCGACGATGAGGATGGTGACGGTGAGGTTGTTGTTGCCGGTGACGAGGAGCTTGCCGAGCTCGAACATGGAGACGAGGTGGCCCATGCCCGGCGATGGGTAGAGAACTACCGATGAGGAGTGTCCGGGACTCATTGAATTGGTTGGGGGTTTGCTACTTGCAAGAAGAAGAAAGGGCGAGAAGTGAATGAGGAAATTACTCTTTTTTTTTTATTTATAGACAAGAAATCACAGAAAGAGTGAGTGGCTGGAAACTAGAAGACATCTCGTGGACGCAAAGGATTGGTTGAATCGGGGCTGATCTGAATCGAAGATTAGTGTTTCAAAACTGGCAAGCTCGAGAAGATTTTTGTTCGCTCACGTTTTCTACCAAACAAACAACTCACAAACACACCATAGGCCCCACAAATTTAGAGAAAAATTAAAATTTCAGTTCACTTTTCACCAGATAAATAAGTCTTAAATAAATATGACGCTAAGCAACAACAATACGTTGAATTTTCTCTCGACAAATTGTGAGTTCACATCTATGCAATCTGTAATAAACTAGTCTTCTGACCTCTGCAATAATGCACAGGCTTCACAGTTTAGAAGTTGGGATGTAATACTTTATTACATGGGGTCATAATTTAAATATTGTGATAATCTAAAACACAGATTGTAGTCGACACTTGAACTTGAAAGTTCTCATAATTCACTCTCACTTATTTACCAGTGAGTCAAGTCTCATTGGTGTGAATATTTATCGCTTAGAAATCGAGTGACACATAACAAAGATTATATCCACTGAGGCCCGACTCAGTATTAAAAAGGTTGTATTATGAATTAAGAGATCTCATATTCAAGATTGAGTTACAACCTTTATTAATAATGATCAAAGACTGCTATGAATTGTTAGGTTAAAAAAGCATTTGCCTTTGAGATTATGTTTACAAGAGAGAGAAACTAATTAGCACATTTGCACTGACACAAAGATATTATTTGAATATGGATACAGCTATATCAATACTGTTTATCTAATATTATATTATTAAAACACATTAACAATCAAATGTCAATGTTCCATTTTTTTTCTCACTAGATTTCGCACCAGACTAGGGTGTCCTTTCCCTTACATCAATTATAGATTTTTATTTTTAGTTTTAATTCAAGTATCCTCTGGCTCATGGCTAATTGGGATTTGAGAGTTGGTTTAGAAATGTCAAAAAGGTAGGGCCTGTTGGCTCAAAGGCCTATCACTCTAGTTTTGATGATGATTAACTCATATAATTATAATACTAATGATCTTGTGCTTATTTAGTTTCAGATATTTGATCAAGATCTTAGTATGTGATTAGTTTCAATAAAATATTCGAAGTCAAGTTTTGAAGCTAGCACATGTTGATTCAAGAGCTCGCGCATCAAGATCGCATCAAGTACTCAAGAGGAGTCTAACTCTTTAGATCAAGGTTTGCACCAAGTTAAGATGGAGAAGAAGATTTTCAAGAAAACTTATGTCATGTTTGTAAGTGTTAAAATTTCGTTTTTAGATAAAATATAAAGGATAGGTTATTTGTGGATTGCTCAAGCTCATACACACACACACACAAAGTTTATATAGTGTTTTCATAAGAATAGTTTTGATTTTAGAAAATACTGTTTTGACTTTGAGCTTCAAAGTATACATCCTTATGTTTCATGATTAGAGTTCATCAAAACAAGTTTATATGGTTTATATGTGTTTTAGATTTCATCCATGCACATTGTTGGTTCAAATATTTAGAAAAACTTATTTGATGTTTCTATATCATGTGTTTTGAGTTTTGTATTTATCAAAACTTATTTTATAGCTTATTGTCAAAAACATAGATATTTCATTTTACATGTGTATTGAATCATATCCATACACATTAAGCTTTAAAAATGTTTAAAATATCTTATTTTTATATTTGAAGAAGTTTTAGAAAAATTGTTTTTCAAATTGAAGATTGTTTTTGAAAAATACAGATTTTTATTTAAGGCTAAATTCCTATGTCACAAAAATAGTTCAAAAAGTTTGTAATATGTGTTGATAACATATTGTACTTCAAAGTATTTTAATGAACTTATTTTTGTAGATTTTATATGATTTTATGAGATTTTATAAGAGTTTATAAGACCAAGATTTAATCCCCAAAATTTTTTGACCTGGCCTTCTGACGGTGGACCGCCCGGTCGACCGATCCCGACTGGTCGACCGATCCAGAAGTCGGTCGACCGGGCGGTCGATCGATGTGCACAGAACGTGCACAACCTTTGGCTTGAGGGCCGGTGGACCGGGCGATCGATCGATCCAGAGAGTTCACTCTCTAGATCTGGCCCCAGTCGACTGGGCGGTTGACCGGCCAGAGAGCTTTGTACTCTGGATCTTGCCTCGATCGACCGGTCAGTCGACCGACAGGTCATGACTAGGGTGCAGTCGACCGGGCGGTCTACAGGCAGCCCCAACGGTCATAATGACCGTTGGCCAGTCGACCGGGCGGTTTACCGACAAGTCATCTGGCCCGCAGATTTGACCCCAACGGCTATATCTGAACTCTATATAAGGGGGTTGTTTTGGCTGGTTTTTCACAAGATTTGAAGAGGGATTTAGAGCCAGTTTTTCTCATCTTTCTTAGGGTTTTTTTCCACTTGTTTTAGAGCTAAAACTTCCATATCAAAATGAGAGTTTTTAAGAGTGTTTTTTAAAAGAAATTTCTTTAGTTTTCCACCACAACTCTATCTTGTTTTTCTTACAAAAACTTAAGCTTTTCATTATTATATCCATCCTCTAGGGATCTTTATTGTGAGAGTATTTTTGGTGATCAAAGTGTAGAGATCATCAAGTGTTCATCTTTGTAATTGAGGAGGCGAACTTGCGGGTTCGTGTTGTGACGAGTTCTTGTGAGAACTCGGTGAGAGGTGCGGCCTCGGCAAGTTAGTGTGCTTGCGTGTGTTGTTCTTGCAGGAACAAGTGAGGGACTTGTGGGTCTAAAAGTTCTAGTGTGAACTCGTTGTAGGTGTTACGGCGCCAAGTGATCTTGCGGGATCGATTTTAGTGAAAATCTTTCATAGTGTTGAAGGTGGGGGCGTAGAGTAAGGGTGCTCGAACTTCGAAACAATTCTCTCGTGTTTGTGATTGCTCATCTCTCTTACTTGTGTTTATATATCTTGCATGCTTATATTGTTTATCTCTTTATATGCTTGATATACTTGTGCTCAATTGATATATGCTTGGGATTGTTTGCTCACACTTGTATTTAACCAAGAGAGTCATAGTGGCACATCAACTCTTAATCTAGAGGAATCTTGAGGAGATAGTTCAGAGCGCTTCACCGGGAATTCGGCTACACTCTTATGTTATATTTATGTGTTAGCTTAATAGTTTTAGTTTTCATAAATAGTTCTTAATTTCGCATCATTTGCATTAGATTAGCAAGTACACCTATTCACCACTCCTTTAGGTGTATTTCAGGGCCGGGACAGCACGGCCGAGCAGAGCCCGCCCGCCCCGCCAGTAAAATTGTGTCGGCCCAGCCTAGGCTCGGGTTCCCTTTAGGGAACCCGGGACGTCCTGCGACCCAGTCGACCTGGTTATTTATTAAAAAAAGAGTGAAAAGTAAAAATCTAAAATTCCTGACTTCATGCTAAAAAAACATTTTAAATTCTAGAAAATTTCTTAAAAAAAATCAAAAAGAATATCAAATTCTTAAGTGATAAATTAGACAAAAAAAATTACAAGTTATGAAATGAAAATATAAATTTTTTATTAATAATCCAATAAAATGGATAAATGACACAAATATAATTGAAGTATAAATTTAAAAATTTAAAACTTACCATTTATAAATAAAAAAAATTCAAGTCTTCAAACATTTTATCTTTCATAAATAAAAAAAAATTACAAAGTCTTCGTTCATATTTTGGGGAATCTTCTAGGGAGCTTCGATGAGATCGTCAATTGTTTAATTTTGACTTTTCTTTTTCGCGTCTAGTCAATCCTTTTTGCATATGCTCATCTCGATTGCATCCGACACTGGACAGTTTCTTATATCAATCAGCACTCGATCACCAGTACTAAAAGTAGACTCCTAGCACTGTAAATACTGGATGGGTTAGTAAATCACGTGTCATGATGGAAAGCACAAGATAAATTAATACCTGTGATTTTCACCATGTCAATATATCAAAATTGTCAAATCCAGAGTCTGTATTGATCTCAGGAGTTATAGCACATTGGATATAATAATAAATCTAATTTAAAGTATTAGAGGTTTTAGATCATTTAGATGCTGATAAAAGACCTGAAAATAATGAATTTCTATTTCTGGATGTTGAGAAGAAGAAGATTGTTTATCTCCATAGTAGTTTCATAATAATCATACAACTAATTTTTAGAAGTATCAATATTTGCCCACATTAGAGCATGATTATCATCATATTCCATTCTTTCATAAAAAAATTCAAGTAAAAATTTACATCCATGAAATTTAATCTTAAGATCCATAATAGGAGCAAAATAAAAATATAAGAAAAATCTTTAAAGTATTTATTAAATATTTTTCATGGGAGCAATAAAATCTCAAAGAAAATTGTTCTGTTTGCATTGAGAAAATATCTCGATTATTTAGTTAACTCATAAAATACTAAACTAGTTGTGACATAATATATATTAGAAAATAATTTTGTTACTCTTTCAAATCTTTTCAAAATTCACAAATTCATTCATAAAGTTCTCATTCCTCATCGAAAATGCAATTATTTTGACAATTCTACAGAAATGAATATACTTATTAGCTGCTTATAAGTGGATTACAAGAAAAGCAGTGAGAATTACCGTGTAGCTTTGGGCTAACGGGTCGTGTCCACGAGGAGAAATGCGATGAAAGCATTTCGATGTATTATTTCAAAAGCAAAGGTTGGTGTTGGTGTTTTTTTTAAGTTGAAAAGAGAGTGGAGAGTAAAGAGATGATTAAAAGAAAACTTAAAACTTGGAAAAGATTTTAGAGAAAATGATTTTTAAAAGGCTTGAAGAGTGATTGATTATTTGTTTTAATATATGAAAAAAAAGATCTGGGCTCACTATCTTACTACTCAACGATATATTCTTCTCTTGAAAATCTCAGTGCCTCAACTTGATCATAAGCCAAAAACTTAAGCTTGAATTTTGAAAGTCTTAAGTAAAGCAATTAAGGTTGTTTGGAAAAATTCACTCTTTATTTAAAAATTTATCTTAAACTGAATGTTAAATCATCAAGTTGTCTTTCAAGTATGAAATAAAAACAAGTTCAAGTGATGTTTTAAAAATGAAAGTTTTAGAAATTCAAACCCATCCTTATGTGCCTTTAAGAACATTTGCAAAGAAGCAAGGCTTAATTTAAGGCATTTATATGATTCCGTTAGATTCTTTGCACAAAATCATTCAAAACAAGAGGGATTGAAGAGAGATGATAGTGAGCCTAGAAAAACAAATTTAGCTACTCATAATTGATATAAAACAAGACATGTAAATAGAATGAAACATACCCGTGAATTGGAGAAGAAGAGAAGTCTTGATTTTTTATTAATGTCACTTCAACTTCAGATTACAATCACTTTTTTCCTCTCTCTCACTTGTCTTTGGACTAAACTATCAATTAAAAATTGAGATTCAACTTCTCATAAACTATCTAACAATACTCCTAAAACCCTAAAAATGAACAAGACTTCTAATCCTAATCTTCAGTCCCTTCTTTAGTAAACTTTCTGCCTTTTATAGGTAAAAACCCAAAGGGAAGAGGAGTGAGGAGATAAGGGGAGAAAACTCTCCCCTTATCTCCAAGAGATAGAGGCGAAAACGTGGTCAAAGCCGCATTTCCTCCCCCTGGATGTGACCACTTGGCCACATCTAAGGGGAGATCTTGCTGGTGTTTGGTTTTATCCCCTTTTATCCCACGAATTTTCTATTTGATATCTGGTATTGATTTGACTTTCGATGATCCTCAAGCTAACCGATTTGTATTCATACAAAATCAAATTAATCGATTTTATTTGATGTGATCCTTCCTGATATGCATTGACCTTCAGCTGGAATCATGGCTATCCTCATGAATATTTATCCCTTCTTTAATTTAGATTTAAATCAGAATTTAAAGCGGGCTTTTGGGCTCAATTTGCTTGTCCACCTCCATTAGTAATGGCCTGCACATTATTAAATAAAAATAAGACTAAATAATAGGATTTATTAGATAATAAACATGGTAATGTGACAATATATATGCAATATCGGTTACCGATCACACCCCTACACTTATCTTTTGCTCGCCCTTGAGCAAAACATCAAAACTAATCCTAAAAAATTATTGAACCACTTTCGCAGGTCACTCGATTGTACTGAGTATATGCAACAAGCCGTTAAACATTTAGGGTACCCCTAGAGGATGAGTTTTATCTCGTGAAGATTTTCAGTGGATTATACCCACAAAATCCATAAAGAAAGAGAAAAGTGTTAGTATTTTCAAAAAGTATTATAAAAAGAGAGAAAATATTTGAGGTATTACTATAAGAGTTTAAGTAACCTATAAGTTATAGAAAAACAGAGTTTTTCATTCTTAAACTTTGTCTCTATTAATAAACGTGTTATCAATCAAAGTAAGGAGTCAAATTGTATTTCTCATCTAGTCTATTACTTTAACCTAAATCATATGCAACTTCGTGACCGTCAAATTTTGACTAAGGGTTCTTTAACTTTAACTCTTATACCTTATTTATTTATATTTTTGGTGGCATTACTCTTTAGTTCTATTAGGCTTTCTAATATGCCCATGTAACGAGCATTTAGTCGTGACACCCAAACCGGACGGTCTTAGGGCACCGGGTGAGAAAACAACCCAAGAACTTAAGCACTCAGAAAATAAGGCCACAAAACTAAGTGTTTTTATTTATAAAATGTATCCCTTTTAGGCGTGAATACTTATGTTTTATGAGGCACAAGTACCCAGCTTAATCAGAGGATATATATATATATATTTTTTCTTTTTTTTCCCCCTTCTTCTTCTTCTTCTTTTATTATATAAGGCATAAGAATCTTTGTTTTTGAACCTAACTGTGTAAGTGTATAAAATGTGCATATTTTATCAAGGTAAAGATCAAGACTAAATTACTTTTTTAAATTTTCTTCATAATCCTAGAAATCAAACAAGTCATCTTATTTTGACCAAGCATAAGAAATCCTAATTATGATTCTCCTATTCCTAAAAATTGGCTTAATTTCTCACAAAAAATAAGTTAAAATATTGTTCTTGCTTCAAAAAGTTTTTTTATATATTTTTATATATTTTATATTTTTTATTGTTTAAAGTTATATTAATCATGTTAGAACCCTCCCCCACATCTATTTCATGTATTGTCCCCAATGTATGAAAGAAATATATAGATGCATGAAATGGAATGTAAAATAGGTAAAGTTGCCGATACACTGGGTCGAAAAGTCCCATAACCGTTTCATTTATCGACACCGATTCCAAGAAAGGCTTAAGACGTTGGCCATTTACCTTAAAATCATTCCTATTCTTGGTGTCACTGATCTTTACAGCACCGTGTTGAAACATAGATTTAACAATGAATGACCAAGTCCATCTTGATTTTAGCTTCTCTGAAAAAAGATGAAGTCTAAAATTATAAAGTAAGACTTTTTTCCAAGGAAAATATTTTTCTTATGATATATTTATCATGAAAAATCTTAACTCTCTCTTTTGTGATCTTTGCATTTTCATATGCCTCATTTCTCAACTCTTCTAATTCAGAAATATGTAATTTTCAAAGTCATCGACCTTATTTAAATCAAAATTTAGCTTCTTTATTGTCCATAAGGCCCGGTTCTCTAACTCAACAGGTAGGTGGCAAGCATTTTTAAAGACTAACCTATAACGAGACATTCCTAAAATCATCTTGAAAGCAGTCTTGTAGGCTCATCGGGCATCTACAAGTTTGGTGGATCAATCTTTCTGGTTTTGGTTCACAGTCTTCTCCAAAATAAGCTTAATTTGTTAATTGGAGACCTCCACCTGCCACTGTTTGAGGATGATAAGGTGTGGAGAACTTGTGAGTTATAGCATACTTTCGTATAAGAGCTTCAAAGGATCTATTGTAAAAGTGAGTATCATTATCACTGATGATAGCACGAGGGGTTCCGAAGCGCGAGAAAATGTTCTCTTTCAAAAACTTTATGACAACTTTGTTATCATTAGTTTTACTTGGATGGCTTCTACCCATTTGGACACATAGTCCACAGCAACCAATATGTATTGGTTTTCAAATGAATTAGAAAATGGACCCATAAAGTCGATGCCCCAAACATCAAAGGTTTTTATTTTAGAATTCGGTTGAGGGGCATCATATCTCCTTTCGAGATCCTTCCCACCATTTGGCATCTAGGCACGTCTTGTAAAATTTATAAGCATCTTTAAACAAAGTGTCCAATAGAACCCACTTTGTAACACCTTCTCAGCAGTCTTGTGGAGATCAAAGTGTCCACCTCATGCAAGCCCTTAATAGAAGGACAAAATACTCTTAATTTCTTCATCAGAAATACATCAACTAATGATTTGGTCAGAACAGTACTTAAAAAGATACGGTTCCTCCTAAAAAGAATACCGGACTTGAGATAATAACCAGTATACTTCATTTTTAGACCAATGAGATGGAGCTTGTGTTGGCCCAAAAGCCCATCACTCTAGTTTTGATGATGATTAACTCATGTGTTATAGTACTAATGATCTTGTGCTTATTTAGTTTCAGATTTACTATCAAGATCTTAGTCGGTGTTTAGCTTCAACAAAAAATTCAAAGTCAAGTTTTGAAACTAGCACGTGTTGATTCAAGAGCTCGCGCATCAAGATCGCATCAAGTACTCAAGAGGAGTCTAACTCATGGATCAAGGTTTGGAGCAAGTCAAGAAGGAGAAGAAGACTTTCGTGAAGACTTGAGTCATATTTGTAAGTGTTAAGATTTATTTTAGATAAAATGTAAAAGATAGATTAGTTGTGGATTGCTCAAGCTCATACACACACACACAAAATTTATATGCGTTTTCATAAAATAGTTTTGATTTTAGAAAATATCGTTTTGGTTTTGAGCTTCAAAGTATATATCCTTATGTTTCATGATTAGAATTCATCAAAACAAGTTTATATAGTTTATATGTGTTTTGGATTTCATCCATGCACATTATTGGTTCAAATGTTTGGAAAAACTTATTTGATGTTTTTATATCATATGTTTGAGTTTTGTATTTATCAAAACTTATTTTAGAGCTTATTGTCAAAAATAGAGATATTTTATCTTATATGTGTATTGGATCATATCCATACACACTAAGCTTCAAAAGTGTTTAAATATCTTGTTCTTGTATTTGAAGAAGTTTTGAAAAAACTATTTTTCAATTTAAAGATTGATTTTGAAAAATACGGATTTTTGTTTAAGGCAAAATTTTTATATTACAAAAATGGTTCAAAGAGTTTATAATATGTGTTGATTTTTGATCACACATATTTGCACTTCAAAGTATTTCAAAGAACTTATTCTTGTAGAATTTATGTGATTTTATGAAATTTTATAGGAGTTTAATAAACCAAATTTTTATCCCCAAATTTGCTGACTTGGCCTTCCACCGGTCGACCGAGACAGAAGTCGGTTGACCGGGCGGTCGACCGATGTGCACAGAAACATGCACAGCTTTCGGCTTGAGGGCCAGTCGATCGGGCAGTCGATCGATCCAGAGAATTAACTCTCTGGATCTGGCCCCGGTCGACCGGGCGGTCGACCAACCAGAGAGAAAAGCTCTCTGCATCTTGCCTCGGTTGACCGACAGGTCATGACCAGGGAACGGTTGACAGGCGGTCGATCGGCATGCCCCAAGGTCAAAAATATGATCGTTGGCCGGTCAACCGGCCGGTCGACCGCCTGGTCATTCGGACCTGCAGTTTGACCCCAACGGCTAAATTTTTGAAGTCAATTTGTTGACACTTAAAAATGACAAGATTCTTATTGGTCCGAACAATGTCTAAACTTGTTGACATTTACAAAAGACAAGTGACAGACGAGCTGAAGACCAGTTTTCACCCATCTCCGAGGGACAGGGAAGCAACTTGGACTCCACTAATCCAGCAAGCAGACAGTGAACCCGGATTGTTTCTAAACAGACCTCAGCAGGTCTAAGGTGCTAACACTTAGCATCGCATGAGCCCAAAGGGATAGCCTCGCTTGAGAGGCTAGTATCACCCGACTTCACCTTGAAGCCATTCGAAGCCTCGCCAAGAAGTTAACTCGCAACTTTGCCACAGGGGACTTCCAGCTCCGCCAAAGGGTTTCTTTCGGACTTCGCCAGAAGCTGCTTCTAGCTCCGCCACGAGCTCAATGCGGACAGCTCCGCTATTGGTTTGCTATGGTCAACCTTTGACCAATCAAATCACCAGATTAGATCAGATCAAATCCAATTAAGATCAAATCAGAGATCAAATTTGGCAGTTGATTGTCACAATCTCTTGGCTCTTCTAAAAACGAGTAAGAAGATCAGGGGAAATCCTCCAACGATATGGAAAGGATCAAAACGGATCAAGAAGATCAACCGACCTGCCAATTCTAGCTTCGCAGAGGCTGATCCTAGCCTCGCAGTAAGGCTACTTTTCAGATTTAAACAGATTCGATTCAATCTGTTTCCATATTTTCAAGGGACGATTATACCCTTGCTCTCCCTATAAATAGCCCGCCAGGGGTACAAGGAGACACGCACAGACGCATACACACAAGAGGACTCCACAAGCAGAGGCTTCTTCATAACGCACCGTGCGCTCTCGAATTCAGAGACCTTTTAGAGAATTGCTTTCTCTATCCAGGGTGTTGATACCCTAACATCGTCCTTCTTCTCAAGGAATCTCCGGAACCAGGCGAGAAGGAATTCCTAATTGAAGGCGATTTTGAGAAGCAGCAAGAGGGTTCTACCAACCTTCTGTTCTCTGATTCCCCGAGCCAGGCGAGAAGGGAATCTCATCGCTCGCATCGTCAAAGGGACAAAGTGGTCGCGCGCTGACCAGACTCCTATCGGCACACTTCTCCAGAATCTCTGAGGAGATCTACTTGTAATCTTTTTAAGAATACTTATAATTTAGCTCCTCAACCCTTTTTATTGTAAGTTTTCCCCTTTGCAAACATAATGGAAAACAAGATGGCGACTCCGCTGGGGATGATATTCTCCACTGCCGAGAATCAAGTGTCGCAATGCGACGAACAGACCTTCGGGTCTAACTCTGAATTCAGAAAAGCCGGTGCAGCCAGAGCTCTTCTGTTTTCTAAATCTTCAAGGAAAGTCTCTACGGAGACTGAAAAGGTTCTCTGCGAACCTACTGCGGTTATTTGGCGCAATAAGGAGGCACGTCCGCAGTCTGATTCCTTTACTTGTGAGAACTTGGTGGTTCAGTTCGATCAAGGAAGATTTGAAGAAGTCCTCTCTGGGGGTGGCCCAATGCTTCGAGCACGGAAGCATAGGAAGGTTTCCACGACCAAGGTTTCAAAGCAGAAACCAGAAGCAGAATTCTGCCAACACCCCTCAGCCTCACGTGTGGCTAATCAGGTTCTTTGCGAACCTAAGTCTCCTCTGCCAAGGCGGGTATGGAAGCCTAAACAGAAGTCTCCAACTGAAGCTTCAGGCGTAGCTACGCCTAAACCGCGCCTCTCTCGCGAAGAAAAAGGCAAGATGCCTGTCTGCTCCAATCATAAAGTCACGACGATAATCATACCGTCGTCCAATTTAAGAGCAGCAATGCCTCGCGCCGGCCTCGTTCTCATTAGCGAAGCTACTGTACCACAGCGTACGCGCAGGGTCCATGACCGCGAGGCTGAAGCCAAAGTACCATCTAAGGCTAATTGCCTTCGCAGCAGCATAGCGGGTAAAGCACCGCAGCATGCTCCGCTCTCCGGTTCATCAAGCGCTGAGCCTGCGCTTTGTGGCGAAGCTAGAACCAAAGCACTGTTCAGTGCTAATCCCATCTGCAGGGTAAAAGGAGCAGGACATCGTCTCATGTGCGATCCAAAAGAGCCTTTGCGCTCGATTGCAGAGACCCAACCGGGTCCGATCTGAGGAAATTGTTGACAAATAGACAAACCTCTTCCCCCTGTTGTCAACAAGTAGGATGTCAGCTGGTGACACTCCACTCGGTCCATTGCCGGTTGGGACCAATCCCCGCCACGCCTCCAAGACGACGGTCAGTTTTTGATCGGCTATCGGTACAGGCCCCGAGGAAACACTGCAAAAGGAGCACCTCACGAGATCCAACCTCCGCATCCGTCAACATGACTGGGAGAGGACGAGAGCTGCGCAGGGGAAGACAAATAGCTGACGAAACCCCCTACAGCTCCCCAGATCCAGATTATAGCCCAGGCTTAGGCGAAGTCTTGGTGCATGAAGAAGGTGTTTTCCGAAACACCAGATCCAGGGTGGCGATACCCTACACTTATGAACAGCCTTCTTCCTCGACGGCCCTAGCCTCGCCAGAACCCAGAAGATTACTCCAGTCATCAGACGAAGAAGATGAAGATAGTGGGTACGCCTCTTCGGCGACAGTTAGTTCGGTGCGAACAGACAAAGCATCAGTCAATATGGCTGATAATGCTAACGACGACCTTCGTCGACGTTTGGAAGCTCAGGAGCAAACTTTCAAGACTCAGCAAGAGGCTCTGGACAACATTCAACAGATGCTCGCTCAACTCCTCAGTAACCGGAATAACAATGATGCCGGGAGCAATCACGCTGAGGAGGAACGCTTCAGCAATGAGCAACCAAAGCCGGAGAAATCCAAGGAGGGTTCTTCCTTAGACGCCGAAGTCCTTAAGGGCCTCCAAGCTTAAATCACATCCCTAGCTCAGAGGGATGAATTAAAAAAGGTAGGGGGCAGTCCGTCCTTATCCGCTGGAGTGGGATTCGGTGCCATATCCACCGAAGTTCAAACCACCAACGTTGCATACCTATGATGGGAAGAGCTCGCCAAATCAGCACATCTACTACTTCCGGTCTCAGACTGGTAATGTTATAAGCAACGACGCCATCATGGCTAGGCTATTAATTGGCACTTTAAAGGGGGTGGCATTTGACTGGTTCCGAAGTCTTCCCCCGGGCTCTATCAACTCCTGGATCGACCTGAAAACTCGGTTCCTCTCTCGTTTCTATGAGGACGATACCGAAGTAACCATGGACAAGCTCCTCTCCACTGTGCAAAGGAAGGGCGAATCTGTCCGTGACTACATTGAACGGTTCAGAAATTTATCCTTAATGTGCCCAGCAGGGATGCCACTACCGATGCTCTTGCAGACATGCAGACACAACTTCTTAGACCAAGTGGAAATTCGCATGGGGGCTATCAAAACCCACACTTGGAAGGAAATGGTCGAACAAGCAGAGATAGCCGAGAAGTCGGCTAAAAAGTTCGAACCATCCGCCCCTAGAGCCAAGTGGGGGATGAACAACAAAGGGCGTAGCGACCTACCGCAATCTTCTCAAGCTAAAGGCAAAGAGACTATGTCTGTGGAATTATCCGGAGATGTGCAACCAAAGGCCAAGAAGGGTGGCTTCAACAATCAGGAGCCTAAGTTCCCTCCAAAGCAGTACTCCTTCAAAGATGATCAGGTGGTCACGATATTCCATCTGCTCCACAAAGGGAACAAAATGAAACTGCCAGATGCTCGGCGTCCCAATGAGATAGGGCACACAAACAACCCTAAATACTGCCTCTATCATAGGATGATCCACCATCCTACTGACAAGTGTTATGTCCTCAAAGACAGAATACAAGCCCTGGTCGATGCCGGAGTTCTGACGTTGAAGACGGAGCAGAAGAAAGTCACTGCCAATATGGTGACCCTCGAGTTCGGCAAAACTCCAAAGGTCACAGTTCCTGACGGAACTTATTCAGTCCCTGCGCCACGGTTGGAAGTCAAGCATCCTCCAGCTACAGCTCAAGATAATAAGGGTCTTGTTCCCTTAACATTGGAGACAGGGAAATCATGTGGATACACCCAGACCTCGTCCAAGACGTGCAGTGGGATTCAAAGAAGCCCAAGTCAAAGGGCAAATCTTGCAATGTCATTTCCATCCTGCCAGATGATGGGAACTTTACATCAGCTTCTCTCAGCGATTTAGAAGGGAAAAAGCTTGCTTGCACGGCGCAAGCCGATACGCCTCAACAGACGGGCACCCGATCCGGAAAATCATACTTAAGGCAGTATGAAAAGTCTACTGACGAGACACAACAGCAAACGACGTCAGTACAAGTACCAGCATCCACTCCAATTCCAACCAAGGGAAAAGAGAGACCTAAGGAGGTGCGATTCGATCACGTGTTGAAGAAACACCAGGCCAAGGGTTTGATACGCTCTTTCGGTTTGACATATTGGCTCAGCTAGCCAATATCCCAACTCGTATCACTATACATGAGCTCCTTCGCCTCTCAAAAGAGACAAGAGAAGCACTCAGGGAGGCGCTAGCCAATTCAGAATCCTTCATGACATGCATGCCTGAGATCCCTAATGACGACGTTCAGCCTCCTTGCCCAGAATGTCATCATACACAATCCAAGGTGCCCGCTATTACATTCACGGCGGAAGATATGCTTCTCAAAGATAACAAGCACGATCGACCTCTGTACTACACCGGATATATCGGTTCAACGTGCATCGAAAGAATACAAGTCGATCCGGGGTCCGCACTCAACATCATCCCAAAAGGCTTCTTTACTTCCTCGGTATACCACTGTACAGTTGTCCGCAACCACTACTACAATATACGGTTTCAACGCTGGGAGCAGTCATCCACTGGGAAAATCCGACTCCGTTGCAGAATCGGGAGCCTGAAGTCAGAAGTGACATGCTATGTCATTGACGCTGACACATCATATAACCTGCTGCTGGGACGGCCATGGATCCATGCCAACTGGATTGTTCCCTCTACTCTGCACCAATGCTTCAAATATGTTGAAGATGACGTGACAGTACGAACTGTCTTTGCTGAAAAGCAACCATTCAAAGGGGTGGAAAACTACTTCACTGACGCTCTGCTGTATCAAGAGGCCGGTGGAGCACTCAAAGAACCGTTGCCGGACGATGATGAAAGTGGCAACGAGGCGGATTCAGAATCCGAAGCAGGCATGCTAGCCATTCTAATTGGTGAACCAATTATAGCATGTCTCAATAATCCCCTATGTAATACTCCTTCAGAGGATGAAGGTGAATGGGTAATTAATGATAATATTTCTTTTGATTATCCCGCGATTGTTGGGCTATTCGAATCCATTACGAATAGCTCCCTACACATGCCTTTACATAAGCCAAGTGCATCCAGTACACCCATGGAATCCGCAGAAGGAGCCGTCTTGGTAATCCCGCCATCCAGAGAAGGTCAGTTACCGATAATCTTCGGTAGAACCCAACCACGGGGACCCACGGTCGCAGATTCAAGTTCAGACTCAGACACTCCACAATTCTTTCATTACGCACAATCAGCGCGCCATATTATGAAGAAAATGGGATACGACTTGAAGCATGGAGCAGGCCTGAATTTCGGAAAAGGAAGGCGCGGTTTGATGCGAAACTTTGTGCCTAAAGGGAAGCCTGCAAATTATTATGATAGTACACGCAGGGGGTTAGGGTATGTTACACCCACATCGTCAGCAACGGTTCAAGCCAAGGACGATGGATCAGTTCCATCACATTCAGCCTCATCTTCTGAGTGAGATTCAGATGTCAGTATAGGAGGAATGTTCGAAAACCTCACTGCTAATATGACCTCAAGCAGTCAATTGGAGCCCGCAGAAGCCACTGACGAAGAACCATGGGCCCAGCAATTAGACCTTCAATGGGAAAAGCGATTCGAATTGCGCGAACCACCTACTGAAGACAAGGTGATGCAGGTCAACTTGGGTAATCAAGACCACCCTAAGCCCATCTTTATAAGTGAAAGCCTATCACTTACAGAAAGGGAAGAATTGATAATACTCATAAGAGAGTATATAGACGTCTTCGCGTGGAGCTACGAAGATATGCCCGGACTTGATCCGCAGGTCGCTATGCACCGTCTAAACATCAAGCCTGACGTCAAGCCAGTCAAGCAACAACAACGTCAGTTTCGCCCGAACATTATGGAAGCTATTGAAGCCGAAGTTCATAAGCTTATCGCATGTGGCTTCATCCGGGAGGAACAACATCCAGATTGGGTAGCCAACATCGTCCCCGTCCTCAAGAAGAACGAAAAAATACGGATCTGCATCGACTACCGTGATCTCAACACGGCCTGTCCTAAAGACGAATTCCCACTGCCCATCACCGATGTCATGATTGACAACACCTGCGGGTTCGAAAGGATGTCTTTCATGGACGACTTTTCAGGGTACAACCAGATTAAGATGTATCCCGACGACGAGAAGCATACTTCGTTCCGAACACAATTGGGGGTATACTGCTACACTGTAATGCCCTTCGGACTGAAGAACGCCGGAGCAACCTACCAGCGGGCAATGAGTACGATCTTCCGTGATCATCTCCAAAAACGGTGGAGTTCTATGTCGACGACATTGCCGTCAAAAGCCGCAACAAGAATGAACATCTTCGTGACCTGAGAACGATGTTCGACATAATGCGGGCTCATCAACTGAAAATGAACCCGACAAAATCCTTCTTGGGAGTGTCAAGTGGCAAGTTCCTTGGGTTTATTGTCACATCAAAAGGGATTCATCTTGACCCAGACAAAGTCAAAGCCATCCAGGGCATGCATCCACCAAGGAACCTCAAAGAGCTCAGGGGCTTGCAAGACAGGCTGGCTTATATCAGAAGATTCATTGCAAATCTCTCAGGCCGCTGTCAACCGTTCACCCGACTCATGAAAAAGGGTGCTTCCTTCATATGGGATCAAGCTTGCCAGGAAGCTTATGAAGACATCAAGAGGTACCTCACAAAACCTCCAGTCTTGGTGGCCCCTATATCAGGGAACCATTCTTGCTTTATGTAAAAGCTCTGGACTACTCCCTCGGTGCCCTCCTCGCTCAAAAGGACGACAATGGTCACGAGCAGGCCATTTATTATCTGAGCAGAACTCTCATAGGAGCGGAATCTCGCTACAACCCTATCGAGAAAGAGTGTTTAGCTCTCATCTTCGCTGTTCAGAAGACACGACATTATTTGGTCGGCCAGACCATACATGTCATCTCCAGAGTAAACCCATTGCGTCTTCTTATGACGAAGCCAGGATCATTGAATTTAAGATTGCTAAGTGGGCACTTTTATTGTCTCAATACGACATGATCTTCACCCCTCAGAAGGCGGTTAAAGGCCAGGCCCTTGCAGAGTTCTTGGCTGCTCATCCAGTTCCGGAACATTCAAAACTTCACGAAGATATCCCTGATGAAGTCTTCGAGTCTTATGCAACCTCAGAAGAGGAAGTGTGGCAGATGTTCTTCGATGGAGCATCGTGAATGGGCCCTAAAGGCAAGATTATTGCCGGAGTGGGGGTTGTGTTTATCTCCCCGCAGAACCATATTCTTCCCAGAGCATTTTCTTTGACAGAATCATGCTCCAACAATGTAGCAGAATATAATGCTCTGCTCATCGGTCTTCAACTCGCCCATGGAATGAGGGTACGCTACCTCGAAGCTTATGGCGATTCAAAACTGATCATCAATCAGGTTAAAGGCGAATACGAAGTCCGCCATGAGGACTTGGTGCCTTATTACCACACGGCCATCGAATTGGCCAACCTATTTGAAGGCTTCTACATCGGGCACGTGTCTCGATCTCAAAACACCAAGGCGGATGCTCTTGCTGCATTAGCTACAACACTAGCCTTGCCGGTCGGCACCGAGCATCACCTCACAGTCGCAACTCGACATCTTGTATGCTCTAAGCATATGTTAAGAACCCGAGAAGTCTATAATGTCTCCACGGATTTTGAGCCTAGAGATTGGCGCTTTCCTCTCAATGACTATGCTTTGCACGGTCTGCTTCCAGACGATCCTAAAGAAGCGGTATCTATCAGACGAAGGTCTCTCCGTTTCTACTACGATCCAACTCTGAAGACACTTTACCGTCGTTCATATGACGGTCTCCTCCTCCGTTGCCTTTCTCATTCAGAGGCACAACAAGCGCTCCAAGAAGCGCACGACGGTACTTGTGGAGCTCATCAGCCAGGTCCAAAGCTCAAGACAGGTTGCATAGGCTTGGATATTATTGGCCAACCATGATAGCCGATGCCATCCAATACGCACGAAGGTGTAAAGTATGCCAGATTCATGCGAACTTCATACACCAGCCTTCGGAGCTGCTCCACCCAACTGTTGCTTCATGGCCATTTGAAGCATGGGGAATCGACGTCGTAGGCCAATCAGCCCCTCTTCGACAAGAGGTCACCGGTTTATCCTGGCAATAACCGATTACTTTTCAAAATGGGCGGAGGCTATACCATTGGCTGAAGTCAAAACCTCTAATGTGGTTAATTTCATCAAGCACCATGTCATCCATCGATTTGGTGTCCCCAGGCGGATCATCTACGACAACGGTCCCCAATTCATAAGCCAAGTATTCTATCGGTTCTGCGATAAATACCGAATTCAGAATGTGGCTTCAACTGCTTATAATTCCGCTGCTAATGGTTTAGCGGAAGCATTCAACAAAACAATCATCAAGCTACTCAAGAAATTCGTCTCCTCGAACAAGCGAGATTGGGACGAAAAGCTTGGTGAATGTCTTTGGGCCTACCGACCACGGTTCGAACACTGACAGGCAATACGCCTTTTTTCCTGTATATGGGTGCGAAGCAGTCATCCCGTTGAAAATCCAGATGCCATCATTGCGAGTCGCTTTAACCACTAAGATCACATTAGAGGACAATGATCGATTGCGTCTTCAAGAGCTCGAAGCCTTAGATGAGAAGCGGCTACAAGCTCAGCAGCATATCGAGCTATATCAAGCTCGAATCTCAAAAGCCTTCAATAAGAAGGTCAAACAGAGAGTCTTCCAAAAAGGAGACCTAGTTCTAGCCGTCAGACGACCGATGATTATGACGCACAAAACCAAAGGCAAATTTCAGCCTAAATGGGAAGGACCGTTCGTAATAGAAACAGTCTATTCAAACGAGCATACCGCCTTATGACTTCAGATGGCGACTTACTCATGATGCCTACCAATGGCAAGTTCTTAAAGAAGTATTATCCTTAATCAAGGATCCTTCTCATGATCAAGTTAACACTACACCTCTGATCAAGATCTCTGTGTCCAAAGTACACACAAAGAGAGCTTTCTCTTCCTCCAAGCGAGATCATACACCAGTAGGAGCCTGGCCATATACTGGCTCTCTCAAAGGAGAATCAAGGTTACACATACGCTAACCAGATGATCCAATATCCTTAACGATTAAGGATAGAGGAAAATGTTGGCCTGTAAGCCCAACATAAGTCCTCGCAACTCATCATGCTGAGGGGAATAGCATGGCTAGCCCAATTCAAATGGTAGTTGGTAAAGGCATATCAAACCCGTTGACAGCTGGGGATTTGCTAAAAATCCTAAGGGACCAGTTCCCATTTGATTCCCTCTCCAAAATCACTTACCAATTCTCATCCATAGAATGGTAAGGCCACATATACATTTCGCTGTTACGTTAACATTAAACCTATAACAGCAATTCCCTCGTTTCTCCCCGTAAGAATGAGACCTCCAAAGTCACTTACCAATTCTCATCCATAGAATGGTAAGACCACATATACATTCTGCTGTTACGTTAACATTAAACCTTGTAAGATCACCTAGAGGGGGGGTGAATAGGTGATGGCTAATCTAATGGTCGTACTTGTGAACAAATAATGCGGAATTAAAACTAAGTTGACCAATTTAAAACTTCTTTTAATTAAACACTTATGTATAACACAAGAGTGTTGCCGAATTCCCCTTGCGAGGCTCTGGACAAGCTCCTCTAGATTCCCTTGAATGGGTGAGGTGCCGCTTTGGCTCTCTTGGTTGAATACTAGTGTTAACAACAATCCCACGCAATTATATATCAATTAAGCACAAGGGTATATATCATGCATATATAAGATGACACAATAAATTGAATGCAAGATATAAAATAGAGACAAAAGAGAAAGAGGGAAGAGTAAGCAATCGCAAACACAAAGGGTTTGTTTCGAGGTTCGAGCACACTTGCTCTACATCCCCGCCTTCGACACACGAGGATTTCCACTATGCAAGATCCCACCGGATCTCTCCTCGGTGCCGTACACCTACAAACCCTCGGACTCCCAAGTCCCGTACACACGCAAGTCCACCGACTCGCCGAGGCCGTACCTCGAATCACCAAGAGTTCACAATCGAACTCCAACCACAACGAGCACACTTGCCCGCTTCCTCAAAGTAACAAGAAAAATCTCTTTGATGATCACAACACTTGATCACCTAAAGAGCACTCTCACTACAACACACCTATAGGAATATCTAGCAATGGAAAGCTCAAGTGTGGTGTGAGAAAAGCAAGGAAAGACTATGGTGAAAAACTCAAAGAATCACTTAACACTCTCTTGATAAAAACTCTTCCTTTTGATTGGAAGTATTTGCACTTAAATCTTGTGGAGAAACTCTTCTAAAAGTATCAGAAAAACTGCTCAAGAAATCTCCAAATCTTAACCTCAAAACAGTTGACAAGACCCCCTTTTATAGGCTGCCAGAAATAGAGCCGTTGGGGGGTTCTGTCAGTGCTGTCGGTCGACCGCCGGTCGACCGGCCAACGGTCTTTTTCTGACCGTTGCAGCCACCGGTCGACCGCTCGGTCGACCGATAACCTGGAATGAACTGTCGGTCGACCGGCCCGGTCGACTGATATTTCCAGAGAGCAAAGCTCTCTTGGTCGGTCGACCGACCCGGTCGACCGGCCACTGTGCTGACAACGTGCACAGGGCTGTGCACATCGGTCGACCGGACCGGTCGACCGGTTTGGCCTGTCAGCCAGTTTCCAGGTCAGAAAACAGGATTTAAAAATCTTTTATAAAATCCTAAAAATACATAGAAATTCTACAAAAATAGTTTTACCAATATACTTGAAGGAAACAAACATGCTTGCACAAAATCAAGACATGTTATATATGTTTTGGTCTATTTTTGTAACTTGGAAATATTAGCTCAATAACTAAAATGTATTTTTCCAAAAACATGTTTTTCCAAACTTGTTTTTCTAAATCTTCATCAATACAAAACAAGATATTTGAGTTCATTTAAAAGCATGGTGTGTATGGATATGATCCACTACACAATCAATATGGAATATCTATGTTTTTGACATAAAGCACTAATCATGATTTTGTTTAAAGATATGAACTATGAAATACCAAAATCCAAGATAAATATTTTGTCTCAAGAAAATCTTTGTTCTAAATAAAAATTCTTTTCTAAACATAAAAATCTTTTATGAAAGCACTTTAAATCAAGAGTTCTACTCAAGAGTGTGTGTGTGTGATATAACTTGAGCAATCCACCAACTACTATCTATCCTTTACATTTATACTAAAAAAAAAATACAAATTCTATACCTAGACACAAGTCTTCATCTTCTTGAAGTCTTCCCTGAAGGCTTCTCATCTTCTTGACTTGGTCCAAGCTTGATCCAAAAACTCCTTGATCACTACATGCAAGCTCCAAATCTTGTTCTTTAATCCTTTGTTGAGCTATGCACCTACTAAGATCTTGATCATGAATCTGTCACTAATTAGCACAAGATCATTAGTAACTATAACTACATGAGTTGATCATCATCAAAACTAGGGTGAAGGGCCTTTGGGCCAACAATCTCCCCCTTTTTGATGATGACAAAACTCATGGAGTTATATATGCATGGATTAAAGTAAAGCTTCAAAGAAGCTCTCCCCTTAACTTATGCATAATAAATAAGCAATAGATATGGCAATAAAAGCACATGACATGTATGCAATGTAGGAGATGCAATCATATGAATCAAATCATAAATCAAATCTTTTGCTCCTAATTGCAAGACAACATATATGCATAAATACAAATCTTACTCCCCTTAAGCAAGGAACCAATACTCTCCCCCTTAAGTAAGGAAATCATGCATATAACTCAACAAATACTTCTCCCCCTTTTTGTCAATCATCAACAAAGGGTTCAAAGTTCAATCATCAAACAAATTTCTCCCCCTTTTTGTCAAAATAAGGAAATCAAGGAGGGTAAAATACAAATCAATCAATAAAATTTATATGCGATATAAATTCATGAAGAGGAAGACGTTAAGTTAGCTTCCCGACACATATACATTACATGAAAGAGGGATGACAAGCCCTAATTCACATAACGTATAATATGTCATGCATAAGAGGAGATGTGAAGCTCCCCCTACACACGTATATCATGAAAAGAAGAGTTGTCAAGCTCCTCAAATTATAATATACTCAACATGAATCTATATGTAAGAGAGATGTTAAGCTCTCCTTGCATATAGACAATACAAATCAAAAATTTTGAATTTTTTCTTTATCAAAACAAAATTTTAACTTTTTCTTAGTAACAACAAATTTTGAGATATCAATTGTAAAATAATCAAATTTTGAATTTTTGATACCAATTTCAAACAATGCATAAGCTTATTATGAAATACCAATTTGAATCTAATTAAGCTTAGCATCAACAATCTTTGTGCTTTAAGGAAATACCACTTGTAAAATAAGCACAATATAACATATATGTATGACAAGATAATACCAATAGAATTGATATACTTTTGAAGGCATTCATACATACAATCAAAATAAATATGGATATACACAACATGAAGTCATATTGATACCAATTGCAAATAACCAATGATACCAATTGAAAGTAAGCATAATGTATACATCATATAATCTACCATATGAAGAATTCGAACTAGTTAAATGAACTTGTTTTAAGAACTAGTACGAGATCCTTCCATCAAGGAATAAGTTAAAAAGTTTTTCATGAAAGATCAATGAAACCAAGCAACTAAAACACTCTAATCCATAAAGTCCAAATTAAAAAAAAATGAGTGAACTAATGTATGTGGAACATGGCATCATGAAAAATAGCAATAAAACTCAATATTCCTTCAAATCATATTTTGAATTCTTGAAATCCATCACAAAAATTTTATTGTACCAATTTTAAAACACAAAATTTTATTAAAAACAAAATTTATATATCAAGATATATGTATGTTTTGTCAAGACATTAAGTATACATACATATCCCTAAACACAATTGAGTCCATATAAGTAGATTTGCATTAAAGGCAAATGACTCAAGAGGTATCCATGTATATCTTAATGTTTGGGCAAATAACCATATACATGAAATGAAATCACATGATCATACATAAATCCGAATGGGAATACAAGTTTAAGAATGTAATGATCATCATCATAAGGCTATACTAGTACATCTAATAGCACAAATAAGCATTCAACCCAATCATATATAGATTTATTTGTGGTCTATAAGGTGTACAAGTATAAATCTAAGTGTTGACAAATACTAACATCTAAACTAATATTCAATACAATGAAGCATCAAAATTTTGAAATCACAAAAGAATTTATCCATAAAAATAGGATCATGTGCAT
>JAVJIF010009272.1:27500-49091 GCA_038442645.1 Agave tequilana | reverse complement strand
TACCTATATATATGTATATATGTAGAGAAAAATGTATATCAGCCTGCGGCTGAGAGAACTCTTTCAGCCTGCGGTGACGTGGCTCAATTTTGTCACCCCACTAACTTGCGGCCCGCTTATAGGAAGAAGTTAAATTACCAAATACCCCTTATGAAAAGCTACTCTTTCGGTAACTTTCCTTATTGTTTATTATTATTTTCCCCTTTTTTTGCCGCTCTTTATAGGATTTAGGTTATTATTTATAAATTACTTTTCCCCCTATTTTCTTACCTCTCTTTGAAAGATCTAGGTTCTCCTTTTCAGCCTGCGATAAACTTTTTTCTGAAAATATAAAATCTTTCAGATTAATTTTTTCTCCAAAATATTTAATGTCGACGTCTGACCAGTCTACTGGCGATCTAAATATGGAAGATATTGCATCTGGTTCTATTTTCTCTCAGAATATTGAAAATCTTGAAGGGTTGACATCTTTGCATGCCGATCAACAGGTTTTAATTGTTTCAATTTTTAAAAACAATTTCTTAAATATTGAATTTTTCTCTTTAGTCTATGTGATACTGCGACCTATAACACATGTTTTAAAGTTTCAGAAATGCGACCGTTTTAATATTCGGTCGCAATTTTATTTGAAAATAAGTTCCGGCTGTGAAATCTTTTTTTGGGTATGCGTCTTAGGTCGCAGTCTTTAGTAAGGAGTAATATAGATTTCTTCACATACGGATAATTGCGACTTAGGTCGCAGTCTTTAGTAAGGATTAATATAGATTTCTTCACATACGGATAACTGCCACTTAGGTCGCAGTCTTTAGTAAGGAGTAATATAGATTTCTTCTCATACGGATAACTGCGACTTAGGTCGCAGTCTTCAATAAGGAGTAATATAGATTTCTTCTCATACGGATAACTGCGACTTAGGTCGCAGTCTTCAATAAGGAGTATTATAGATTTCATGTCGTATGTGAAATCTTTTTTTTTTTACTGTGACTTAGGTCGCAGTCTTTAGTAAGAAGTAATATAGATTTCTTCTCATACAGATAACTGCGACTTTGGTCGCAGTCTTTAGTAAGAAGTAATATAGATTTCTTCTCATACGGATAACTGCGACTTTGGTCGCAGTCTTTAGTAAGAAGTAATATAGATTTCATCTCTTATGCGACCTTGGTCGCAGTTATATAACTTATATTTTAGACTACAGTGATATCTAAAAAATATTTATCTGCCAAGACATGCAGCTCAACACTGCGACCATGGTCGCATTTCATGTAAAAGATATTTTCAGGACAATGCGACCATGGTCGCACATTATTTGTCAGGCAGAAAACGAACTGCGAAAGGTGCAGCTCAATACTGCGACTATGGTCGCATTTTATTTGTACTGCACTTAAAAAGAAGTCTAATTTACAATATTCCTGTCAATCTCATTTAGATCAACTTCAAGTAGAGATCTGCTAATATTTTGGAGGTCCCATCTTACTGCGCGTGGGGTTATGTCCTCCAAATCAGACCTCGGCTCAAAAATAGGAGCCCTCTCACATAGCCAATATTGCAAAAATGGAAAATTAAATTGGTTTACACAAATATTCACAATTTTTTTGGGTAAATTTCATACAATGTTGGCCAAATATGAGATTTGTACTTACAATAATTTGCACGGAGCATCCTTGCAGCTCGTACGTGGTGTGCCTGAAGATGTCCATTGACTCAATCAAGAATTGCCAAACAGCTTTTGCCCAACATATTGTCCTCATTAGCTGCATATTGGCAATCTGTTCCACAATATACCACGGCACCGTGCATTTACTGCCAGAGAAGAAAAGAGTGGCCGACATGTATAGGATTATTATTGTGGTAAAGTCTTGAGCTGCAAGTCTGTGCATGTCTCTTATAATTTCATGTAAAGTCATTTGCTGCTCAAGCTGTTCATCCTTTGTCACATCTACTTCACTCCTCCACCTCTTCTTGACCAGAAGATCATCCAAAGCCACTTCAATAGATACTTTAGTGATCTTCTTTATATTAGGGAAATAATGTTTTATAACCCCTCTATCTTTCATCGTACATGTCTTATTCATCACAAAATCTGCCCCAATGATAGGTAGACCAAAAGTTAGGACAACATCCTCCACTGTTAACTCAATCTGTTTGCCCCCAATTCTAAAGGTCCTTGTATCCCTATCATACTGGTCTAAAATGCGCAGTACAGCAACGTTTGATTTTAGACCCTTTTCAGCCCCAAATTCTTCATTGTAGAACGCCATGAAGATTGGGCCAAATGGGGTATTCTTGATCGCCTCTACGAAATCTGCCTGAATGTACTTTTTAAATTTCTTCATGAACTCGCACATAGGTTTTAGGCTTGATCTCAGAGGACGAACCTTTATCTGCTGTTTACCTATAGATGTAGAAAAATAAAAAAGTTTAGACCAATGATTATTTAAAAATTATAAGGGATCAAGGTCGCAGTCATTTACAGTGCAAACATAATCTACTGCGACCCGGGTAGACACTGCGACCAAGGTCGCAGTAATGTACAGTGCAAACATAATCTACTGCGACCCGGGTCGACACTGCGGCCAAGGTCGCAGTATCTACAGTGCAAACACAAACAACTGCGACCATGGTCGACAACTGCGACCAAGGTCGCATAAGACTACACTGCGACCAAGGTCGCAGTTATCTACAGTGCAAACATAAACATATGCGATCAGGGTAGACACGGCGACGAAGGTCGCATAAGACTACAGTGCAAAAATAAACAACTGCGACCCAGGAATGATGAAACAAATTGATTGTGACACAATATTGCATATTTTACCACATAATTCCCATGCATTTAGTTAATAAATATATGATTTTTACTCATCTTCTCTATATATTTGCAGGTACACACTCTAATGGAGAGAAAGCCATTAATCACTTTAATTAGCAATAATTAAAGGATTAAATACAAGATCAAGATTAAAGTCCAAATTTGAATTCAAGATCCAGAGAGATCCGCGCGCCCAATGAAGAATCCAGAAGGACACGTGACTAACCACCTAACAACCTGATCCTAACAAGAAGCTGTTGCTCAACAGACTTACTATTGCCGCAAAAACCAGAATTTCCCGCCAAATTTGCGGCAGTTTTGAGTCCGTTGAGATCCGGATTTTGCGCCAACCACCTGGATCTCGAAGCTTCTCCAGAGGTCTATAAATACTTCATTTGGACCTGCGAGCAAAAACTGAATTGAGAAGAGAGGAGAATAGTTAGTATGTTGTAATTTTGTTTAGTTTTTCTCTAGGTTTAGTTCTTTAGATCCCTCTTCTTCTTCCCTAGAATTCATTGTAAAAGAGAGAGATTGTGAGAGAGAGAGCTTGTGTAATCAAGGGTGACAACTTGAAGCTATGCAAGGATTCATCCATTCTCCTTCCTCTACTTGAAGCTTGGTTCTAGTTTATGTGCTTTCTTTACATGCTTTCTTTATTGCTTTCTTTAATTCCTTGCAATTTACTTCAAGCTTTGTTTTACTTCTTTAATGGCTTGTAGCTAATTCCTTCTCCATGTACTAGCTAACCACTACTCTTGCTAACTACTAACTCATGGGTGATTGCTTTACTTCATCTTGCAAGTTGTATGATCTTCTCTTCTCCGATGGTTAAACCACCGTCTTCCAAGTGAGAAAGTAATTAGGTCAACACGCAAGACGAACCATACGCCAATGGAGTGACAACATTAGGCACGCATTCATTATCACGGAGTGTGGTAAGCTTTGGCAAGATAGCAAGGTAAGCTAGTCATGGTTCTCTTCCATTCAAGTTTTATTTTCTTCTAGTGTGAATACAAGTCCAATCCTCTTCTTGATTTCTTTTCCCGACTTTTTCACCATGAACATATCCATCTTTTCTTTAGTTTGTTTTTCTTTTGATTCATTATTTTTATTAGCATAGAAGAATTATCGTTTGTTCACTTCACTACCACACGTCAAAGCTTCCATCGCGAGCTCTCCCTGAGAATCGACTCGGTATAGCCTTATGCTATAGCGGAGACAAGAAAGGGTACATCAAATACATTTTGCTTAATAATACAACACCTTTTACGTATACCTTTTACGTCTAATCAAAATGGCGCCGTTGCCGGGGAGAGCAACGTATTTTTTAGGTTAAAGTGAAGTACTAAACGATTCTTCTTCTCTGTTTGCAGGTTACAGGTGAAGAAACAACAAATCTTGCATTGCAGTGACATACAAGTGGACCTGGGCCTCTGCTCTCGAAAGCAGAGACCAGGATCCCTCCAAATTGCCGCAATTTCTGGGATTTTGCCGCAGATTTGCGGCAATAAGGAGCTCACTACTGACCTAATTTCTGCAGGGCTTCTGGTTCTGCAAAACACAGCTGCTGATATACCTGAAATTCTGTATTCTTCACCTTATTCCTGCTTAATTAAAAAACAGTAAAAAGTTGGTTGAAATTGTTAAAAATTGTTTAGACACTTGCATTTTAGGCACGTGTCTTTCAATTCTTTTACTTTTACTGTTGAAGAGTGCTGGAGGCAAGGTACGTTTCGCATTGCATATAGACTAGGAATCATCTCTTGCTTGATTTTCATGCTTTGAGTGAATCCTTGATTTTTCTTGTACACTTGCACAATTCAATTTTAAGGGCATAACCCGTAAATAAGATAAGGTGGGGATTTCATTACCCTTTCCTTAGCCCGAAAATCATTTTCCCAAGCACTCACTAACCCAAGCCTAATTTAATAAAAAAGTAGACATTGGCCCTAGGGACATCTCGGACTCATTTAGGAGATTATCCTAAGGGGGAAAAGTGTTGGAATTTAACTCTTGCAAAATCAGTGTCTAGGAAAGGGGTTGAGGGCCGAAAGCCCGAAGGTTGCTGGTTACTTAATTAAGGAACGTCTCCGGACGGAAAACCTCCCACCAACCTTACCCTTCCCTGGCTGATTAGCTTGTGGTTAGAGTCTACACTAAACCTCCCGTGGACAGTCTATCAGTTAGGAGTCGTCTAGGTCCTAAGTCTACCCTAACTTAGGTTAGAATTTTTCTTTCTTTTGTTTGTTTGTTTGTTTGTTTGTATTTGATTGTGTGATATGGCTTACAATTACAATTCTTTCTATCCTAATAATAATCCATATTTCACACCATCTCCATATTCGGATAATTCCAACCCGGTGTTTTACAATATGCACCAACCAAATACACCGGGTTGGCCTTATCCGAATCAATATGACCCATACCCCCCATCTAACAATTATAATGTCCAAAATAATTTCAACTCTTCATCGAGTCATTGGGGATTCCAGTCCCCTGAGTTTAATTATCAACCTCCTTGTCCACCATTTCCACCAAGTCCACAATATTCACAAGATTCATTTCCCGATTCCGCTTCATATACTCCTTTTTCTGAACCATTAGAAGAAAAATCTGAGTTACTAAGGAGTTTAGAAGCCAATTTACAGAGAGCTGAGCAGACACTTCCAGAACCATTTTCCTCTCCAATTCCACAGTATTTTCAAGAGTCTTACTCAGTTCCACCTTTTCCTAATGAACAACCATTTATGAGTAATGATTTCTTGTGTGAGTCCACTCTTCCATCACCACACAGTTTTGACTCACAATTTCATCACCAATTCCAAAACAACACTTCATCTTTTCCACAAAATGATGAACCAATGAATTGTGAAAAGATGCTTGAATTCTTGGCTCAGACTCGAAATACTCGTAATCGTGACGTAGAGTTGATGATTCAAACTCTTCATTCTCATTCTTCTAATGTCACTAACCATTCTGTCCGAGCCAAAGAGTCATGTTGTTTTGGAAATCAAGATTCAATTTCAGCACAACCACCTGAACTTGTCCAAACTTCAGATTCCATTTTGGAAAGTTTTTCATTTCCTAAAATTGAACTTGTCCAAACGTCAAATCCCATTGACATTTTGGCAAGTTTTTCATCTCCTAAACCTGAACTTGTCCAAACTTCTGACATTTTGGCAAGTTTTCCATTTCCTGAAATTGAACTTGAACATGATTATGATCATGAACTTTCACCAGATGATTCAACTCTACTTCCTGATTCAATCATGACTTCCATATCCTTACCTGATTTCAATCCATTTCCAAAGTCAGAATTGAATCCAGTACCTATCTGTTGTGAAATTGAATCACCAATCTTTTATGATGATCACATTGAACTTGACCAATTTCATACTCTTGAAAGCCCTATTGATAAATTGGCAAGTTCACAATTTTCTGAAATTGAACTACATAAGGAATGTGATCTTGAACCCCAACTTAGTGATTCAATTCTTTTTCCTGATTCCATAATGACTCCGGTATCTTTACCTCACTTCAATCTTTTTCCGGAGTCAACCTTGGATCCTTTCCCAATTCACAATGAAGTTGAATCACCCATCTTTGAGGATCATATTGCACTTGCCCAATTTTACACTTCTGAAGATTCCATTGACATTTTGGCAAGTTCTCCATTTTGTGGAATTGAACTCAATGAGAAATGTGACCTTGATTTTCTCAATCTCTTTACTTCTGAAACTGATCATACAATTCTAGTGGAAGATGTTGATTTAAGTTTTGAAGAATTATATGGTGATGAGCTAGAATTTCTTAATATTGGAAGTAAAGAGATATCACCTTTAGAAAGTCACATTCCATTGTTGGAGAATGATTGTGGACTTGAGTTTCCATTTCTTGACTTGGACCAAATTTCTGAACTCACTTCGACTCCTGAACCGTCACTTGACTTAAGTCACATTTCTGAGTCAGTATTCATTCTTGTCCTTCCAGAGTCCAAGTCAACTGTTATATCATTTCATGCACCATTTTTGGACAAGGATCTTGACAAATTTGACTCTGAAATTATTAAGAAAATCTGGAAATTAGATGGGGTCATGTACATAATAAAAATCATTCATGCATATATCATTCTTGTGGGTCATATTAGTTATATTTTTGGTGGGTTCCTGAAAACCCAACGTAAAGATGATTGGGCCATGTTTCGTGGACCAATCCGACCACCACCGGAACCACCACCTTAAGGTAATTTGTTCCTTCCCTTTCCATTTTGTTTCATGCATACATATATCATAATGCATTGAGGACAATGCATGAAATAAGTGTGGGGGAGGGTTTACTAACATAGAGTTTTTAGATTTTCTTTCTTTTACACTTCTTTTAGAAAATAAAAAAAAATTTTAAAAATAAAAAAATAAAAACTTTTTGAAATAAGAGACAAAGTTTTGTTCTATTTTTAAGAAAATTAAGATGAATCTTAGAAATTAAGAAAGCCTTAATTATGACATCTTAAACCTAGTTGAAATAATAGATCTTGTTTGAAAATTATAGGCTAAGTAAGTAAAATTGAGGAGATATTTTTATCTTGAATTTTTTGCCTTAGATAATATGCACTTTACACTTACACATTTCTTGGGATGGAGACAAAGACCAAAAATGCCATATAAATAAAAAGAGAAAAAGAGAAAAAGAAAAAAAAATATATATATAAATAAAAGATCACTTATTAAGCTGGATAACTATGCCTCAAGAAGCATGGTTACTCACGCCTAACGGTGATCTCACTTATTAAGCTGGATAATTGTGCCTCAAGAAGCATGATTACTCACGCCTAACGGTGATTAAGAATAATCCCCTTTAGTTTTGTGGCCTTTTTCACTCGAGACCTTAAACCCGAGGGATGTTTTCTCATTTGGTGCCCTAAGACCGTCTGGTTTGGGAGTCATCGGTTAAAGGCTCGTTACAAGGGTGAACTAGAAAGCCTAAACTAAGGGAAGAAAAAAAAAGAAAAAAATAAAAAAATAAATATATATAAATAAATGGCTTGATGGTTAGAGTTGAAATCCCAGAAATTTTCACAGAGCACGGTGTGCATATTATCTAGGTTTTATGAAGGATAAAATATTCAATCCAATTTTGAATTCTTACCTTAATTGAAGACAAGATCTTGCATGGAGACTAAGTTTAAGAAAGAATGATTATAGGTGGACTTATGACCTAGGATCACTTATATTTTTGCGAAAATAGTTCGTAAACATGTCTCTTATTCAAAATGCATTTTCAAAACACTAACATTTGTTTTCTTTCTTTATGGATTTTGTGGGTGTAATCCGCTGAAAACCCTCAGGAGACAACACTCCTCCTCTAGGGTAACCTAGAGGTTTAACGGCTTGTTGCACATGCTCAGTGCAATCGCGTCACCTGCGAAAGTGGTGTAATAAAATTAGTAGTTAGGATTTTCTTTTCTTTTTCTTTGTTTTTGCTCGGGACGAGCAAAAGAATAAGTGTGGGGGTGTGATTGTGACACAATATTGCATATTTTACCACATAATTCCCATGCATTTAGTTAATAAATATATGATTTTTACTCATCTTCTCTATATATTTGCAGGTACACACTCTAATGGAGAGAAAGCCATTAATCACTTTAATTAGCAATAATTAAAGGATTAAATACAAGATCAAGATTAAAGTCCAAATTTGAATTCAAGATCCAGAGAGATCCGCGCGCCCAATGAAGAATCCAGAAGGACACGTGACTAACCACCTAACAACCTGATCCTAACAAGAAGCTGTTGCTCAACAGACTTACTATTGCCGCAAAAACCAGAATTTCCCGCCAAATTTGCGGCAGTTTTGAGTCCGTTGAGATCCGGATTTTGCGCCAACCACCTGGATCTCGAAGCTTCTCCAGAGGTCTATAAATACTTCATTTGGACCTGCGAGCAAAAACTGAATGGAGAAGAGAGGAGAATAGTTAGTATGTTGTAATTTTGTTTAGTTTTTCTCTAGGTTTAGTTCTTTAGATCCCTCTTCTTCTTCCCTAGAATTCATTGTAAAAGAGAGAGATTGTGAGAGAGAGAGCTTGTGTAATCAAGGGTGACAACTTGAAGCTATGCAAGGATTCATCCATTCTCCTTCCTCTACTTGAAGCTTGGTTCTAGTTTATGTGCTTTCTTTACATGCTTTCTTTATTGCTTTCTTTAATTCCTTGCAATTTACTTCAAGCTTTGTTTTACTTCTTTAATGGCTTGTAGCTAATTCCTTCTCCATGTACTAGCTAACCACTACTCTTGCTAACTACTAACTCATGGGTGATTGCTTTACTTCATCTTGCAAGTTGTATGATCTTCTCTTCTCCGATGGTTAAACCACCGTCTTCCAAGTGAGAAAGTAATTAGGTCAACACGCAAGACGAACCATACGCCAATGGAGTGACAACATTAGGCACGCATTCATTATCACGGAGTGTGGTAAGCTTTGGCAAGATAGCAAGGTAAGCTAGTCATGGTTCTCTTCCATTCAAGTTTTATTTTCTTCTAGTGTGAATACAAGTCCAATCCTCTTCTTGATTTCTTTTCCCGACTTTTTCACCATGAACATATCCATCTTTTCTTTAGTTTGTTTTTCTTTTGATTCATTATTTTTATTAGCATAGAAGAATTATCGTTTGTTCACTTCACTACCACACGTCAAAGCTTCCATCGCGAGCTCTCCCTGAGAATCGACTCGGTATAGCCTTATGCTATAGCGGAGACAAGAAAGGGTACATCAAATACATTTTGCTTAATAATACAACACCTTTTACGTATACCTTTTACGTCTAATCACAAATGACGTTAAATACAGTGCGACCATGGTCACAAAACACTACATAAATATTGAAACAACTGCGACCCAAGTATGATAAAACAAATGATGTTAAATACACTGCGACCTTGGTCGCAAGAGACTACAACTCATATTGAAACAACTGCGACCCCATGTCGTCAGTATGTAAGAAAAAAAAAGTAAGTTTCATATACCGCGACGAACGTCGCATTCGTCTACAAGGAAAGGTCCAAAAAAAAAAAACAAAGTCGCACAAATCTGAAACTATAATTTTATCAACTGCGACCGAGGTCGCATGCAGTGTATGCACATCACTTTTTCGAAAATACTGCGACATAGTAAAAATAGAAGGAAATAAAATAAACTTGAAAAAATTAGGACCTTTATCGTCGTGTTACAAAATTTATAAATTTAAAAAATTTATTCGTCATCTAAAGTTTCAAAATCTGTTTCTTAATTCCGACCATGGTCCCAAGATTTAAAAAAAAATAAAAAAACTTAAACGGAAATAAATCTGGAAAAAATTTAAAACTATTAAAATACACAAACCCTAAAATTTTTTGAAAATATCATTTTTGTAGTACCTTTTTCGACGGATGATTTCATAGGCGCCATCAGTTGCAAATATATTTTTTAAAAATCGGATCAAATTTGTGAAACAAAAGAACTAATTGGATCAGAATGATCGGTTGAAATTTTAGAGCTGGAAATTTTCTTAAAAGGTAACTTTTTTACATAAGGTAAAAAGTTATGAGGGAGGGTATTTTCAGAAAATACAATTTGAGGTGACTGACATTAAATTGGGCGGGATTTTTCAGGTTTTTGTCTGCCAAAATTTATGACAGATATGGGGCGGTGATGTTGCCACGTCCGCCGGCTGAGAGAACTCTCTCAGCCTGCCGGCTGAGGTACAGTAACCCCATATATATATATATATATATATATATATATATATATATATATATATATATATATATATATATATATATATATATATATATATATATATATATATATATATATATATATATATATATATATATATATATATATATATATATATATATATATATAGGTATATATATATATATATATATATATATATATATATATATATATATATATATATACCTATATATATATAATATATATATATATATATATATATATATATATATATATATATATATATATATATATATATACCTATATATATATAGGTATATATACCTATATATATATAATATATATATATATATAGGTATATATATACCTATATATATATATATATATATATATATATATATATATATATATATATATATATATATATATATATATATATATATATATATATATATATATATATATATATATATATACCTATATATATATATATATATATATATATATATATATATATATATATATATATATATATATATATATATATATATATATATATATATATATATATATATATATATATATATATATATATATATATATATATATATATATATACCTATATATATATATATATATATATATATATATATATATATATATATATACCTATATATATATATATATATATAGGTATATATACCTATATATATATATATATATATATATATATATATATATATATATATATATATATATATATATATATATATATATATATATATATATATATATATATATATATATATATATAGGTATATATATATATATATATATATATATATATATATATATATATATATATATATATCTATATATATATATCTATATATATATATATATATATATATAGGTATATATATACCTA
This sequence comes from Agave tequilana, assembly GCA_038442645.1. Classification (NCBI taxonomy): domain Eukaryota; kingdom Viridiplantae; phylum Streptophyta; class Magnoliopsida; order Asparagales; family Asparagaceae; genus Agave; species Agave tequilana. The sequence goes on along the minus strand of JAVJIF010009272.1, from coordinate 37,620 downwards.
TATATATATATATATATATATATATATATATATATATATATATATATATATATATATATATATATATATATATATATATATATATATATATATATATATTGTTGGAACTTATTTTGATGAAGACTTATGTGATGCATGTCATTTGGAGCTCTAACACATGACGAATCAAGAGTTCTACATGATCAAGATGTGCCAAGGAGAGTTGATATGATGTATTTTGTAAAGATGAAATAGCATGTAAAAAGCCTTGACACATACACACATTTCATTATTGTATAGTCGACTTAGAACATTTTATAGTCGACTAACCCTTGGAGTAGTCGACTAACCCAAACCTGACTAATCCTGTGTCCAAAACAGACCCAACTCTCTGTTTCTGCATTAGTCGACTTGACAGTAAATTCTAGTCGACTAATAGGATTTGTAGTCGACTAATCCCTTGCCCCTAGTCGACTAATAATTGGTCCAGTCGACTATAAAGTAGTTGCAGTCGACTTGATTCAGTTATCCAGAAAACTGTCTCTTGAACCAACTTGACCTAGTCGACTTATAGTCAAACCTAGTCGACTAATAGTAGGAAATTTGCCTTGTCTAGTCGACTAACTCTATAAGCAAGTCGACTATAGGCAGTTTCTGACTGTTGGACAGTTTTCGTTATCTGGTCTTTTGTGCAACGAATTTCAACGTTCCAATTGTTTGAATTGCTCCTATAACTACCCTAACTAACCCTAGTCTTCAACTATATAAAGGGTGGTTAGTCCAAAGGCCACATAAAAAGAAAATCTTCAGTTTTCCAAAGCCAAAATTCTGTCAATCTGAAAACTGATTTCCCAACTTCAGTTCTTCACCAAAAGTCAATCTCCATTGTGAAGTTCTCTGAAGTTCTTATCTCCTATACTAGACCTTGTCCACATATACATTCAGTACCAAGGCTTATAGGAAAGTTGTAATACTCAAAGCAATCATTGTACACGGGTGGCTTCTTTGTGTAGAGGCAGTTGTACAAGGTGATCATTGTACACGGGTGGCTTCTTGGTGTAGAGGCAGTTGTACAAGGTGATCATTGTACACGGGTGGCTTCTTGGTGTAGAGGCAGTTGTACAAGGTGAAAGGTGTTCTCTTGGTGGAAGAGAAGGTGTACACATTTGGCAAAGGGGATTTGTCAAGTGGTGTGCATGGTTGTGATTTTGGGTGTACAAAATCAAAGTTAAAGGAAAATCTCAAGCGGGTGGCTTGGGGACTGGATGTAGGTCACAAGGACCGAACCAGGATAAATCTCTCTTGTTTGCGTTTGACTATTTTCTGAGATTTACTTTCCTTTTTGCAAGTTTATTTATTTGCTTAACATTAATCCTTCTTGTTTTAGTTTTGTGTTGACTTGGGTATTTTAGATCTATTGTTGCCAACAGAGATAGTTCCGCATTTGACATTATCTCGGGATCAATATATATATATATATATATATATATATATATATATATATATATATATATATATATATAGGTATATATATATATATATATATATATAGTGTATATATATATATAGGTATATATATATACACCTATATATATAGAGAAAAATGTATATCAGCCTGCATCTGAGAGAACTCTCTCAGCCTGCGGTGACGTGGCTAAATTTTGTCACCCCACTAACTTGCGGCCCGGTTATAGGAAGTAGTTAAATTACCAAATACCCCTTATGAAAAGCTACTCTTTCGGTAACTTTCGTTATTGTTTATTATTATTTGCCCAAAAGGCAATTTTTGGAGCGCACGTTGTCAGACTTAGGTTATTGTTTATTATTATTTTTCCCCCCATTTTTTGCCGCTCTTTATAGGATTTAGGTTATTGTTTATAAATTATTTTTTCCCCCTATTTCCTTACCTCTCTTTGTCAGATCTAGGTTCTCCTTTTCAGCATGCGATAAACTTTTTTCTGAAAATATAAAATCTTTTCAGATCAATTTTTTCTCCAAAATATTTAATGTCGACGTCTGAGCAGTCTACTGGCGATCTAAATATGCTAGATATTGCATCTGGTTCTACTTTCTCTCAGAGTATTGAAAATGTTGAAGGGTTGACATCTTTGCATGCCGATCAACAGGTTTTAATTGTTTCAATTTTTTAAAAATAATTTCTTAAATATTGAATTTTTAACTTTAGTCTATGTGGTACTGCGACCTATAACACATGTTTTAAAGTTTCAGAAATGCGACCGTTATAATATTCGGTCGCAATCTTATTTGAAAATAATCTCCGGCTGTGAAATCTTTTTTTTTTTGGTATGCGTCTTAGGTCGCAGTCTTTATTAAGAAGTAATATAGATTTCTTCTCATATGGATAACTGCGACTTAGGTCGCAGTATTTAGTAAGGAGTAATATAGATTTCTTCACATACGGATAACTGCGACTTAAGTCGCAGTCTTTAGTAAGAAGTAATATAGATTTCTTCTCATACGGATAACTGCGACTTAGGTCGCAGTCTTTAGTAAGAAGTAATATAGATTTCTTCTCATACGGATAACTGCGACTTCGGTCGCAGTATTTAGTAAGAGTAATATAGATTTCTTCTCATACGGATAACTGCGACTTAGGTCGCAGTCTTTAGTAAGAAGTAATATAGATTTCTTCTCATACGTATAACTGCGACTTCGGTCGCAGTCTTTAGAATGAAGTAATATAGATTTCATCTCTTATGCGACCTTGGTCGTAGTTATATAACTTATATTTTAGACGTGTGATATCTAAAAAATATTTATATTCATGTAATTTGTCTAATTGTTTTTTTTGTAGGATATGAATGCACATGGAGAAATGTCTGGAAGCTCAGATAAGTTTATAGGGAAACAGTTCCTGTCGGATATGGAAGCATACAATTTCTACAATTCTTTTGCAAGGAACAGAGGTTTTAGCGTGAGATGAAAAGGTACAGATAAGTCACGGAAGCCTCCTTATGAGATTATTTGCAGAAAATTTTGCTGCAACAAGGATGGTGTGAAGAAGTTGTGTGACAAAAGACAAGAGGGACTTACAGTGCATCGTCGAATTGACACTAGAGTAGCTTGTCCTGCTGAGATGCATGTCCGTCTTCGTTTTCTTTTTGACTGAAGATATTGGTTTATCACAAAATTTGTTGATACTCATTCACATGAATTGTCAAGCCAGGATAAGGTACATCACCATTACTCTCACCAGACTCATCGTTCAAAGATTAACAGAAACATTATGAGCAATCTGGTTGATGTGGGAATGCGGCCTTCAAATATTTCCCGCGTTGTGAATGCAATGAGCCAGGGAGAAGGCTGTGAAGAAGTGAGCCCACAACAAGTTATTAATTTTACTCGTCAACGTAGAAATAACTGCGGCCATCAGTTTATTACTATTATCAAATATTTTCAAGAGAAAGTCGAGACCGATCCAGAATTCTTCTTTTCAAGTGAAGTCGATAACGTGGGCACACTTAGAAGCATTTTTTGGGCTGATGGAAGAGCTATTTCCTCGTATCTGAGGTTCTGTGATGTGATCGTTTTTGACACAACATACAGAACTAATCACTTGAGCTTGCCATTTGCTCCATTCACTGGAGTAAATCATCACCGACAGTCAATTTTGTTCGGCTATGCATTGCTTGCTGATGAGCAGAGGGATACGTTTGTTTGGCTATTCCAAAAATGGCTCAAGTGCATGCATGGAGTTGAACCGAAGCTGATTATTACTGATCAGGATGCGCAGATTGGTGACGCCATCAAGATTGTTTTCCCAACTTCTTGGCACCGTTACTGTTTCTGGCATGTGCGAAAACATATTGCGGAGCAACAAATCCCAATGACAAACAAGTATGGAGAAGATATGGTCTCCGATTTCCATGCTTGGTACACCTCCCGTGATATAAGCACTTGTGAGGAACGATGGCGTCTGATGAATGAAAAATATCATTTAGAAGAAGAAGAAGACAGTTGGTTGTTGAAGATGTACAGGCTTCGTGGACATTGGGTTAATGCATATCTCAAGGATGTTTTCTGTGCTGGAATGACAACCAGTCAGAGGTCCGAGAGTATTAATTCCTTCTTTGACGGTTTTGTTAATGCAAACACGAAACTAGTGGAATTTGTTCACCAATATGATAAAGCTGTTGCTGCCCATCGTACATCTGAATCTCTTCAAGATTTTCGGGGTTTGAATTCTGTGCCCAATTGTACACCGAATCCATATGAGATACAGGTTTCAAAGTTGTATACACCGAAGATTTTTCAGTTGTTCCAAAAGAAATGGGCAGTTGTAATGACACTGTTTTCAGAAGAGGTGGAACATGACAAACCTGGATCAACATATTTGGTTGGTAATTTTTTAGAATCAAAAGACAGCTGGGAAAAGTTCACTTATGATAAGCGTGAGGAACTTCATGTTTGTTGTAGTTGCTCGTTATTTGAAACAGAGGGTATCCTATGTAGACATATTCTGTGTATTTTGTGGCGCAATCACGTTACACATATACCAGAATCATATATACTTCAGAGATGGAGGTTGGATGCTCGTTACAAAAACGTTGCAATTGAAAATGGCATGAAGCCTTTTCCCAGTCAAGGCACTCCACGGACGGCTAGATTGTGGACAATTCGTTCAAAATTTAATGCAATTCTTGACATGGTCGCTGATTCTGATATCCATCTTTCAAAGTTGGAGGCAGTTTTGGAAAGTTTTGCCCAAGAAACCACTAGAGAATACAGAGCCATGTCAGGAAATGATCATTCATTGCAGCCTAAAACTACAGTTGGTTCCAGTGGATCTGTTGTCATATTGCGAGATGGTGAAGAATTGAATATACGTGATCCAATTGGTCTTGTACCAACCAAGGGGAGGCCCAGAGGTACATCCAGGCTTAAGTCTGGTTTTGAAGATTCTATATATCAGAAGGAAGTTAAGCATCGAAGATGTGGTAACTGCCAAGAGCTGGGCCATTACAGGACTGGTTGTCCGTTACTGGTATTACATTAAACCTGTTAATCATTTTTTTATAATGATGTATCTTTAAAATTCTTACTATTTCCTTTTTAATGGCAGAAGAAGTAGGTTTGGGTTGCCTCCATCTTGAAGGAACAAAGACTTCAATTTTTCATGAAGTGCGACCAGGGTCGCACAGTGTAGAGAGACTCATGTCGCAGTCTGCCACTGGCGTGTTATTATAATCAGATTTATTATCATTCTTTGATTTCTACTGTATTATTTTTGTAAGTAGTTGTACTTTAAAGTTTTACTGCTACAAAATTCTCCTATATAGTTTAATTTTTTGTGTATATAATGTAGACAGAGACTTTGGTCGCAGTGTACATGGTTAATTGCGACCAAGGTCGCAGTGTTGTTTTTGATAAAAAGGGCCAGCAACTGCAATCTAGGGTCGCAGTACATGGACTGCGACTTGGGTCGCAGTACGTTAGGTAGGTGCTTCCTTCGTATTAACACGCATAGCGACCAAGGTCGCAGTGTTGTTGATTAAGACTGCGGCCAGCAATTGCGACCAAAGTCGCAACCTTCATTTTAAAAATTTATTCGGGTGAAATAATTTAAAATTAACTGCGACCTTGGTCGCAGTATATTCGTTATGCCTAAACATCAATAAAGACTATTAGTAGAATATTTAAAATGAAGGTTTGTAACAATTGTACAGCATTTCAACAAAGACATAGTAGTAAAAATTATAATTCAAACAATTAACCTTAGAAAACAGAGTTATATATATTTAAAAAAAACAAAATACAAATTTTAAACTTCTAATCCTCGTCATCACCATCATAATCAGATTCGTCGTCAAGAGTATGACCGCTTTCGTCTTCTGTATCGCTTTCCGTTCCTTCCACCTCTTCAGCGACATTCTCCTCTTCGCTTTCTTCCTCTTCATGTATGTATTTTGGTTCATCAATGAACTCCCAGAACGGGTCGTTTGTATCAAGCTCATCCTCTGACCCGTAGCGAGGCATCGCTTCAGAACTATACATCCAATCATCATTAGATGATTGGCTTCTTTCCGGTGAAGACGGTGGAGAAGACATTTTTGAATCTAATTCTGAACAGTGAGAGTAACGAGTTTCAGCATAAACAATTTAGTATGTTTATAATCCTGTCCTGATGACCCTTTATATATTTTTAATCCCGGAATTCCAAAAGGTTTAAGCTCTCGAACCACGTGAATATCTCCCAAATTTATTTTCTACCTTTTCCCAAAAATTGTATACTTCCTAGGTGACTGTTCAGTTATCCAAAACAGTTAAAAAGTTAATACACTCTTACATTAAATTACTTTGAACTACAAAACAGTTCATTATTGCGACCATAGTCGCATTGGGAACTGATAAATGATTAAGTAACTGCGACCATGATCGCTGTCTCGATTAAAGTATCGCCGTATAAGGAAACGCTGTAACTCAAACAAGTCATTACTGTGACTTTGGTCGCAATACAATTACTGAACGCTTGTTTTTTTCTAACATCTGTACGCAATAGTAAAATCCAAGGTGTAACAAATGTAGATTGGAAATAATCAATGGAACTTATAATAAATAAATGTATAGAAATGTTTATAAATTAAATCAATAAAACAAAAAAATATTCAATGAATTGCAATTGCAATTATTTTTACATTTATAAAAGAAAAATTGTGCTATATCAATAAATTGTCAACCGTTAGTCTTCAAATACTATCCTTCGTATCATTTCTGTTTCTTCATCCCAACTCTTCTCTTTATCTGCAAGTATCATGTATGCAAGCTCACTTCTTAGTCTCTGTACATCAGCATCCGTAACAGTATCAACAGCTGCTGGACTACCAGACGCTATACTTTCCATGTACTTGCATACATATACAGCGCAATCAATACTGAAATTTGCACATTGTAATAATTAAATGAAATTAGATTTTTGTAATAAAAAATGTAGAAAATAGGATAGGTAAGGAGATGTCAAAAATTAATATACCTGTTTGGTTGTTGGGGGCATCTTGTGTATTTTATATTTATTTTTCTCATTAATTTATTTAAATCAATCTCAAAAATCTGTAATAATCTTTCTTTCTGCAATGTCAATAGAAAAAAAAATCAGTACTAATCAAATTAAATGCAATTTTTCAGTAATCGAAATATTAAATTTTAACTCACCATTATTCTTGCATCTTTTTGATAAAGCTTTAATATATTACTAGTTTTTTCAACTGGGACCAAAGAGTTGTAAAAAATCCACTCTTCTGTATGGCAATCAAATACCAACAAGGTCCAGTGAAATCCGGGATCGCTGGCACTATGTTTGTGATTGATCGGGAAGAACATGAACTACACATCTTGGTTCCAGTTTTTCAACAGCTCCTGCTTTATGAAATGATCTTCCAGATCTTTACTTTTAGATACAACACCGTGCTGCGAACAACAAAAAAATTAAAATTCAAAATGAATTTAAAGTATAAAAAATTATTAATGAAAAGTAGAAGTCATTAAGTCAAGTCAGCAGAATGCGATCATGGTCGCAGTGTTTCTTAAATATCACATTTTTATTATATTAATTAATATAGCGACCAAGGTCGCAGTGTTGTTATTGATAAAGAGGGTCAGCAACTGCAATCTAGGGTCGCAGTACATGGACTGCGCTTAGGTCGCAGTACGTTAGGTAGGTGCTTCCTTTATATTAACACGCATAGCGACCAAGGTCGCAGTTGATTAAGACTGCCGCCAGCAACAGCGAATAAGGTCGCAGTGTTGTTGATTAATACTGCGGCCAGTAACTGCGACCAAAGTCGCAACCTTCATTTTACAAATATATTCGGGTGAAATAATTTAATTATTAACTGCGACCTTGGTCGCAGTATATTCGTTATGCCTAAACATCAATAAAGTCTGTTAGTAGAATATTTAACGTTCTAAGATTTATTTCTCCAAATGAATTAGGAAATTGATATTACAGTAAATCGTAAAGGAGAAGCAAGATGTTTACCTAAGCTTCGCTTTGAAAGAATATACTTTTTAATCCTCCTCCTTTCTGTAGATGCTGCATGTAGAAATGAATTATATTCGCATCTAAATCTCTATTGAACATCAGGTCCTCAATGTCATTCCTTGTAACAATGATTCCATTGTCGATATCCTGATACGCAGTAGAACTGCAAGATATTGAAAACAAAGTTAGTAATTAAATTGTACTTATATAAAGGTATAACAGTTTTTTGATATGATTTATAATAATATCAATTAACTTACTCAGAGAAGGACTTGTCCAAGAAATTTTTTATAAGAGCTTGTTGATGGGGCTGCAGAATTCTGTATGCTTTGGTTTCAGTCAATTCCCTCGTTTTTGGATGAGTGGGGGAAATGTCTTTGTTGCCGAAACCAGCGGCAGAAGTCTGAGCCGCAGGCTGTGGAAGAGGATGTTCACTATTTTTTTTTCTGTTTTGGATACACGAAGTCGAAGTCATCGCGATCTCTTTCAGCGCGCTTGCGTTCTTTGACTCCCCTTTCTATCGTTCCTTTAGAGTATTCCAAAACTGTTTCTTTTAACGATTGCTTCTGAGGCGGAGTATGTTCTTGAATTTTTTCTTCAGAAGCTCTATCTCTTTGGATTTCTTGAATCATTTGAGTTATATTCAAAGAAAAACTGGGGATATCTCCCCCAGAAATATCTACAATAGATTCAGAACCCATGATTTCTTCCTCTTCCAATTTTTTCTTCTTCTCCTCTTCAGCTTGCTTCTCCATCTGCTCCATCATTCTTTTCTCCTTCTTTTCCTCTTCTCCCTTCCTTCTAATTTGCTCTTCCCCCCATTCCTCTTTTGGTCCCGCTTCTTCTTTAACTCCTCCAACAACTTCCTCCTCTTCTCCTTTTCCTGCTCCCCATCTTCTTTCCTCCTCTTTTCCTTCTCCTTCTCCTTCTCGATGCTCCTCTTCTTCTGATCCTCCTCTTCCCTCCTCCTCCGCTCGTCTCTCCTTCTCTTCTCATTCTCCTCCTCTTCCCTCCTCCTCCTCTCCTACCCCTCCTCTTCCCTCCTTCTCTCCTTTTCCTGCTCCTCCTTTTCCCTCCTCTTCTTCTCCTTCTCCTCTTCTTCCCTCATTCTCCTTTCATTCTCCTCCTCTTCCCTTCTTCTCTTCTCCTTCTCCTCTCCTCCACTTCTCTCATCCTGTTCTCCTTTTCCTTCTCTTCTTCCAATCTTCTTCTCTCATGCTCCTCCTCTTCCCTCTTCTTCTCCTTCTCCTTCTCCGCAGTAGCGGCTGCTCTCAGCAGCTCTTCTTCTTCTTCTTCTTTAACTTTTAATTTTCTCTGCTGCCTTTTTAGTTTTTTCTTCTCTCTTTTTTCTCTCCCTTTTATTTTTAATTCAGCCTTGAGTCTGCTCTCAGTCTCCATTTTTTCAATTTTTTTTCAAGCTGAGAAACATATTCTCTCAAGTACTGATTTTGAGACCTCAATTCTTTTATTTCTTCTGCTTGAACATCCCGTGGAGTTGGCAAATAACCTGTAAAAATTGGTTCTTGCTCACTCATTTCAGCTTCTTCTGGCTCCTTTTCCGCCGGGATGTCAGCTTGATTATATGTATGGCCTTCTTCTTCTTCTTCTTCTTCCTCCTCCTCCTCTTCCCCTTCAACAGGAAGGCCAACCATATTTTTTTCATCATTAGAGATGTTGGCCATTCGACTCAAAATCTGAAAATAAACATAAAAAGGTAAGTTAAAACTAAAACAATGAAAAAATTATACTGCGACCATGGTCGCAGTTTATTTATTAAATATTTATGATAAGAATGCGACCATGGTCGCAGTATGTTTGTCCTGCACAAATTTATCTGCCAAGACATGCAGCTCAACACTGCGACCATGGTCGCATTTCATATAAAAGGTATTTTCAAGAGAATGCGACCATGGTCGCACATTGTTTGTCAGGCACAAAACGAACTGTGAAAGGTGCAGCTCAATACTGCGACTATGGTCGCATTTTATTTGTACTACACATAAAAAGAAGTCTAACTTATAATATTCCTGTCAATCTCATTTAGATCAACTTCAGGTATAGATCTGCTAATATTTTGGAGGTCCCATCTTACTGCGCGTGGGATTTTGTCCTTCAAACCAGACCTCGGCTCAAAAATAGGAG